>JADDOH010014086.1:0-74474 GCA_016648135.1 Agrypnia vestita | reverse complement strand
TCACTCAGAACAATTGGTAAAAAGTCTGTCGACAGCACACCCACCTTTACTTTGGTGATATGGGAAAATAATCACCGTAGATCATTATATACTTACGGCCTTGAGTTCACTGTCAGTGAAAGATTTTATTGAAATGTTCTTAATATTTTAATGTCGTCGTTTGCAATTGAAAAGTAATTTCCAACATTATTATTTCAAGAACATCGAATGTGTAATATAAATACGGAATAGCCTTAATAAATCATGCAAACAGTAGGGGGCCCGTTTGAGGTCCATGGGGAACTCCATTAGTCATCTACCCACGCTTCCAACAGGTGCCGATTTGCAGCGGCCGGACGCGTACTCTTGATTTGTGTATTATTTTGTTTTGTACTGTCAAGCAGGTTTTTCAAGTATTTAGCATCTATAAGACCACTATCACTCTCAACACTAAAGGTCCTACTATTACACTGTTTCTTCACAGTAATAGAAGTATATATTATTTTGTCCTGGTACACATCTTTTATTTCATATATCTTCTTTCTCATGCATGCCGATTGTTGAAGCTTCTCTTAATTTATAAATTCATTCATACCCTTATATCAAATCTCTTTGGAGTACCATTGCTTTGGATTTGCTAACGTGCATGAAAAGTTCACTCTTCACGCGTATTTTGGACATTTTGCTCACCATGCATTGTGATCAGTATTAGCTAGTAAAATAAAAAAATCTATTTAAAAAGTAATATTTAATCAAAACAACCACTCTTGTGCATACTTCCAATCCCTTCATGTTCTTGTCAAATAATTCTGTAGGCGAGTCAATAAAATCGAGTTTTGAGTCGAGTATCCATAGTTGTTCTTTAGATACATATCTAAAAAGGAAAAATTAGATGAGTCAGAAAATGAAATAACAGGCGACTGTTTCTTAATTTTTTGAAAAAGGACAAATGACATGATTTATTATTTGAAAAAAAATGCAAGAAACAACGACATAAGTCAACTTGGTTCAACGTTGAAACTGGTGAAAAAATTATATAAAAATAATAAAGCCTTTAAAAAATATTTCATAAACAAACGAAATTCCAAAATTTTGTTTTGGCTCTCCTAAAAACCTGCATTTTTTGACTTATTTGGCTGTTACTTTAGCCCACCAAATTGTCGATGGGCTAATTGAATGGCCTTGGTGACATGTGACATCACGCAACCCTGTTTGATGCGTTTTATAATTAATCAAACCTTTAATTCTCATATATATGCACTATTTCCCCCATTCTGAACCTGTATAAGTTAACCATTCACCCCGTATGCAGATAATACCATCCACAACACCAAAGCCAAAAAAAATAAATTATTCTTCACCAATATCTTTATTGTCCTTTGGCATGGTGAATAAATTTTATTCGTGCTCACTCTTCCACGTAAATGTTAATCGTATAATTTTAACTCATTTTTTATATTATCCCTTATGATTTGCCAACAGAGCTTAATATATAGGTATATATTGGTTTCCGTACTCCATACGAGACCCCTTGGCTTTGTACATATGCTGTTGAGTACAGTATAGGGAATGAAGATTTATGGAACTGGTCCGAGATCGCGATGAGATTCAATCCTGTACACGCTTATTACACACATTAATTCCACGTGGTGTGGAAAGAATTGCCTTACATGCACTGTGCATTAATTAATCTTGGAATAAAAATGATTATTATTGTTGTTGAAGTTCTCTGCAATTGAAGGACGCATCCAGACTGATTGATATGCAAAGATATGTGTGAATTTTTCACCGATATTGATCGTTATCTTCGATGGAGCGATGAATGTAAATGCCGCATCCGGTTGTCATATCCAGTAGAAATCCGCCCATCATCCAATAAACACGGTCAATCAAATCCGTGGGTAAGTTGAGAGAACTATTTATTGAATTTATTATGTCTGAAGGTCAATCGTTAATGTATTTTTTTCTTAAGGGGTTACACCACCTTGGCATTTTCAAAAAATCATTCTTTTAGCTTTATCTTATACCCTGAAGTTTAAAAAATAAATTGAGTCATCATTCATTCAATAATTCCAAAAATTGACAAATTTTGAATTAGCGTGTTACTTAATTTTTAAGGGCTACAAACTAACTCACGTTTTAATTATCATTATTTACAGCAAATATTGGATATTTTTATTAAAAATTATTTATAACATTTCAAAATTATGTAATTATGAGTTATTATATAATTCATATACATATCTCATACGCAGAAGATCAAACGATGTATGACATCCTCTAAAATAGTAGGTATATGTTTGTAACGGTAGGCAGAGATAACCTGCTACTATAGTGACACACTTTAAAATAATTATTTATAACTTTGGATTGCACGTAAAATAGCTGGTTGCAGTGAGCAGCTAATTGCGAAAAGCGAGGACAGATGATCTTGAATACTCGACGTTCATTATTGGGTGGACTTCAGCTGAGTGATAGATATTTCAGGTAAATTGTACGAACCTACCTATTTATTGATTTTTATTTCTCAAATGATGTGAAAAAATAAATGACTGTTCCATATAACCTCCTGCAATTTCCGCTCCATAATTAGATCAAACTGCTTATTGCCAACCCTCATCCCCCAAGTCCCAAATCTCCGCCGAGAACAACCTGCATATAGTTTTTCCGGGATGTCTTCCATGCCTTTTCTACTAGTGTGTACTACAGGCGCGTTCAGGTATACGTGTCCAAGCCAAATAAATCTCTTTCTCTTGGTTACAGGTAAACATGGGCTGTTTATATGGCTACACTCGTAACAATTCTTCTAGTTAATAATTCTTCTTATTAAATGATATTCTATTGGCGCCGTAGTTATTATTTTTTTATCGTTTTTAGCTTTGCATATATATAAGTTTTAAATATTTTCCCCGTCGCTTCTTTTTTTCTTGCACTTATCCTTTTATCGGTGGTTTCGCAAACTATTGCTATGTTTTGCTATTTCAATATATCTTTCGCAATCTTTTGCTATCTTTAGTTTCGTATTGTTTTCGCTTTATCATCTGGGTTCGGCTCCTCTAACCAATAAACTTCATATATTTTATCTTGGATCTATTTATCTAGAATCTCATTCCAATTTATAAAGTCATGACTGATTGAAGGAGTTATATTTATTTTATTAAAAAAAAAAACTGTCAACAAGTCCTTATTGATCCTGATAGAAGATCCTAGAGTGACATTAAAGTACAAAATATAAATATTTTATGAACATTTTGAAGATGTTCCCATTATTTAGTAATGTTTTTATGATACAGAAGCTATAAGTAATGTTTTAATGATAAACAAATTATAAGAATTGTTTCTTGGTAAAAAGAAAAACTAAAAATAATGTTATCGTGGTAAATAATTATTAAACATATTTTCAAGAAAACATTGTTACGAGTATATATACATAATTTTTTCCCGGTCTTCTACTGTTTTCTATTCTCGTAGTTTTTTGAAAAGTTAAAAAAAAAACATTTTATGATATTTATCACACATCAATACTAGCATAGTGGGTCTTCTTTTTCTGGAAACGGGACTACCCTAAAAGAACCACGGATGTACACATTTTGAATTTTGCTCAATCCGCCTGGCCATCACTGCATTTTCATTTCAGCTAAATGCATTCCTAACTTACTTCGTCAATTCTTAATATCGAGGATTAGTAATGTAACGTAAAAATTATTTTCTGTCTCGTCTCGCATTGTTTGTCGCAAGTCGAGGACAACAATACTATTGAACATTCCATAACATTCGGGAAACGTTTGGAGCAGTCTGGATGCGACGGGAGTATTCTCGCAAACGCTGGAAATGTATATAATACTCTTAGAGGTTTGAAAAACCGGCGTGTACCATATAAAATGCGGAGCCAATGTCACGGAGGAACAAGTTTATTTTGACGCTTATTGGCGTGACACTAACCAGCGATAAAACAGTTTGCGAAAACAGTGTTACTAACAATGCACCGTATCAAAGTAAGTCTGACTTCAGTACGGTATTGTAATTCAATACTTAACCTTAACATCGACGCATACAAATCACATTAGCCCTGAAGATAGACCCTGCGATGGGATCCGAAACGTGGTCTAAACACGGCAGAATATCTTAGAAAACTTACTAATGCATGTGTGATACCAGCGACAACAAATTATGTGAAAACTAAATTTTCAATTGGCGTTGAAAATAAGTGCAACCACTTACGTGCGAGTTTATGTGAATTCTCTGCGAAATTGTATGGGAATATTCTAACAAGCGATAATACAGTATTCCAAAAACGAGAGATGGATTGTGAAATAGTGTGAATTAAAGAATATGTTTGTATTAAATTCGTGTCCAGTGATATAACAATAATTTATTAATCGTTAGTTAATTTCCAATGTTTTTATTTGCCCCTCACAGCCACGTCCCGTGACAGTAAATTGGATACACATGATGACAGATTTTGAAATAACCTTTTATAATGTAGGTACATGTCTACTATTACCGAAAATAACATACAATTGCTTGCCCAACGTAACTTGGCGTGCCGCGAATTTTGAACTAAAACCCGCCCCGCCCGCACCCGGCGGTAACCCCTCGCCCTGTCATTCAGTTCATTCTCGTCTTTGAGCGCGAGCTGTGTCATCTTGATTACCAATATACACTGAATTATTAAGTCCAAAACATCCTAAACAGTCCGGGATGGTGCAAGAACAATTGCCAATGAAGTATTAAAGTTTTGTGAAGCTGAAAAAGCGAATAATGGACCGATATTACCGTTTGACAGTTTGACAGATAGAACGGCCGCCATTGCTGCATGGTTTCTTTAGTGCTGCCCGACCAAATTTCTGTATTTAATACGATACCGGTCACCGGACATTCTGTATTGTGTAATAAATTTACATCCTGACAAATTCTGTTACGCGATAGGAACGCCCTCCCTCGCACGCCTAGTTATAGTGGCACGTCTATACCTACATATTTTTAATTTCGCGCAAAAATGCCCATAGGTGTCATGGCATCTACGCGACATCAAGCCTAAGCGAACATTGCATTGTGTCTATGACAACAGTTTAAGAGACACGGTGACGGTACTTAGGCGTGACATCATTCGCTCTGGTCGGTGTTTCAGTTAAATTGGCCGAATGCAGAATTTTATACGTCTATTTTATTGAAAATCTTATTAATTTCAATGTGTATATTAATTAAAACTGGATCATTTTTTAGGAACCTTATAAAATATTTTCTTCTTTAGAATTATTTATTCTACAGTAAAATCTCGATACAACGGACCTCTATATATCGGACTTTCAGCTTTAACGGACACCCCGTCCCCCCCAATTAGTCCGTTATATCGAGGTTTTATTGCACTTGTCATCTTGCCTATTGTTGAACGAAATGTATTTCAAATACTAAATACTAAATACTTGATTTGAAACGACGTGTACTCCCTCCAACCATGAACTTTATCATACAGTTCTTTATATAAATACAGTAATAATGTAGACCTTATATTATGAATACCGTAGAATATTGCCGTGACATTATGGAAGCGATGTATATTAAAATATTTAGATCAGCCGTGCATACATAATACCGCACACGCATTCGCCCGTAGGGACAGGCGGAGATGACTGTACTGCACTGACATTTAGGTTCCTGTATTCTTTATTTGTAATGTTTTTATAAGTAAATATTACGTCATCTTTGAAAAGACAGAGCAGGAGGAGGAATGGACTTAATAAATATAAAAATAAATAATGACCATTTTGATGAAGATATTGTCAAGTGTCGTGGCTAGAGAGGAATGAATGAAAACACTGGAAATTAATTAGCGTTTAATTATTTATAACGAATTAAACTTAACGCTTTTCTTTATTTTAGACTTTTTCGTAGTATATCACTCGTAAATGAACACTTTATTATCATGTATATTCAAGAACGCATTCATATTTGTGAAGTTGTAATTTTTCAGAACAAAGTTCTGTGATTTTTTTTTTAAAACCAAATTAATTAATCAATTAGAAAGACATGCAGAAAAATCTAATTCACGAAAAAATATAATCTTATATTTTTTTATGAATTAAATTTTTCTGTATGTCTTTGTAATTGATTAATTAATTTGGTTTTAAAAAAAATTTCACAGAACTTTGTTCTGAAAAATTACAACTTCACAAATATGAATGTGTTCTTGAATATATATAATATCTGTTGTATAAAATGTATGTCAAAATATGAATTATTAGGTTAATTCTGGCGTCCTTTTAGCGGTGGCATTGCAAAAAATCAATCAATTAATAAAAATGAGAACTACATATAAGGTCGATATATTCACGGAAACAGAGAGTTGCTATAGCTTAGTGGTCAGAGCACCGGTCCCGGAAAGGAGGTGACCAGGGTTCGAATCCCAGTAGTAACCTAATATTTTTACTTGAATTAGATTTTTCTGTATGTCTTTTTACTTTATTATTATCGCTGGGTAACACTTATTTAACATTCACTAGAACATTTCATCCAATTCTCGCCCGTATTTATCGCTCCAGTTTATTTCGCCACTTAGGTAAATACTTCGCTGAACGAGTTGTAAAACGACAACTCCGCGCAATTTATGTCCAAAAACTGGATTATCGAAACTCCTAGATTGTTCTAGTATTTAGGAGAAGGTTATCGCCACTTCTAGGCTTTTCCAGGTGTTCCTAGAAAGATCTAGCTAATTTCAAAGTGCGGTAGTGTGCTCCAAAATGTAGCGGAAGATCCTAGAAATTTCAAATATTTTTATAAAAGTCGTCATTACTATTTCATGGGTGTCGGCGATAAAAAAGTAAATACTTATTTTTTAGAAACCTGCATATAAAAGTACCATTTTTGACGGTTCACAGATAGTTAACAACTAAACTGGTGTTCAGTGGGTGCGAGGTGTACACGAGAAGATGGAAGCGACTTGCCCAGCCGCCCTTGCCTGCGCTGACCTTACATAAGAGCGGAGAAGTCCGCACTGGTCTACCGTGAAACGGGTCCAGCGGCCCGAGGCTGCCTCTAGATGCCGGTACAGCTTCCACAGATCTGCATCCGACGGTCCATTGCCGGGGCGTGCTGGTCGCGCAGACGTCTCAATTTAACATCTTTATCGTCGGGAGTGACACAATCTGAATGCAATTGCGAGATGTCAATTAGCAACCTCGACACACGGCAGAAAGGCTTCTGAAAGGCTACACCGATATCCGATGGCCGCGAGAATTTGTATGGGTGTTTAAGTGTAAGTGATTCTATACTGTTGTATTTTGCTTTAACTTTGTGGTTATTCATTATAAATATAATTAAACGGATTAACTTTGTTCATCACCACTAAATTTTTTTGGTAAAACCAAACAATGGTTACTCTCCTAATTTAATTGATAAAATTCTAAACAAAAAACTTAAAAAAATGGCCACAAATAAATTTTTATTCAATAATTACAAAAATAACGATGATATTAAACAATGGCGTAGAATTTTATATATTGACCATTTTTCAATTGAATGCTCGAAAAATATCCCTCCCTCCATAAAACCAGCTTTCTGTACAACAAATAATATTGGTAACTTTTTGAGAAATGTTATAGATAAAGATCACAAATTGACTCACTCGGGTGTTTATAAACTAAAATATAATGACTGTCCCTCTTTTTATATTGGAAAAACGAGTCGTAATTTTGATATTAGGATTAAAGAACATATAAGATGCTTCAATAATTCAAATTTTTCCGAATTTGCCAACCATATTATTGAGAGTAACCATATTTTTGATAAAAATACAGGTGTCAATATTCTTCACACTGGTAGTAAAAGTAGACATCTTAATAATTTAGAACCCCTAGAAATTAAGAAAGCTATAAATAATAATGAATCTATTATAAGCAACCAAAAAAATCTAACTTACAGTCCTATCTTGAATATGTTCTCTTTCACCCTATCACCTGTTTCTTTCGCACCCCCCACTATTTACCCCTATTTGGACACTTGACACTGAAGTATGATTGTTTATAATTTTATAAAGTTTAATTAGTATTATTGCTTCCGAAATCGGTTGGTTTTACCAAAAAAATTTAGAGGTAATAAACAAAATTAATCCGTTTAATTATAATTGTAAGTGATTCTGTTTAAATGGCTTGGTGAATGATGTAAATACGTAAAAGGAAGTGAAAGATGTGTGTAAAAAACAAAGTAATATTGTCAGAGGTCATTCATTATTAAACACAATTAAACATTTTAAAGAAGTCCAAACTTTTAATTATCACCAAAGTCTCTGGACACGAATTTAACTGGAGCATTGTTCTGTAATTCACGTTAAGTTAATTCGCTGGAATATATCTCGAGAATTTTTTACTTGGCTCTGGTATATTGATGCGCGTCGTTTTGTATTTGTATATTTTATTTAGTTGTAAAAAGGTGTATAAGAATATTCTTAGGTTTTCACGCCCATTCAAAATCTTCTGGTTTTTGTTTTCTGGAGTATTTCGCCGCGTTTTTACGACCTTTTTGGCCAAATACCTACCCCAAAAAATACAAAACAAAAAAGGTGTATATTTTTACATCTAGTACTTCAACATAAATTAATATAGTACTTAAGCAAAATTAACATATTACTTAACATAAAGATTTTGAAAACATAATATCAACGTACATCCTATTGATGAATAGAAATACATTTTTACAGCTGGCACAAAATAACAAAGATTTAAAAAATTAAATAACATAACATGATCATACATTAAACCTACGTTTCTCTGCTGACTGCTCCTCTCCAAACTATAGTAACCCAAACTAATTCGTACATTATATCTTCCCTTCTACTCCCGTCCCACATTCCCCTCCACCCTCTCCACTCGCTGTTAAGTAAGTTAAACTACTATATTCAGTGGAAAATTTGTAATTGGCATAATTTTAAAAACCATTATTTCATATTTGTTAAGATTGTTGTTTTGCTGTTAATTTTCTCCAAAATAAAATAAATAAATAAATAGTTGTGTGAAATTTAACTTACGTGTGCGCATTACAAATTTCAATTTAGTTTAAATTAAAAATACTTAAAGTTTGTTTACGTTTTTGAACTTTTTGGTAGATTAAATTTATTAATTTCAAACCTGTTAAACATAAAACGTCAAAATTGGCTGCATTACAATGTTATACATAACTGTCAAGATCCAGAAATAGCGAAATTGCTTAAAAATGTCCTTAGATTTCCTTAGAGTCCATCAGCTCTGATGATGGACCCTGCAATGGAATCCGAAACGTTGACCAGAGAGATCACATATACACGGCAGAACATCCCAGAAAACTATACCCAGAAGCGACATTGCTTGGTTCAGAATACGGCCGATTATGGACAATTGTGAAGATGGTCGATTCCGCGGGCGAAGAATATTATCAATGTACTGTGTCCCAGTGAATGGTGCAATTAAGACAAGACAACGACATAAGAAAGACAGAAGAAGAAACTGTTGAATATCTTTAACCTTAATAAATAAATTTATTTATTTGTTTACGCCCAAGGGGCTTTTACAAGAAATAATATGAATACACAATAGATGTAATAAAATAGTGCTGTTATACATTGTAACTTAAATTTGTTAAAGTAAAATACAATTACACAAAATAAGACAAAATACAGTTAAAAAGATTAATTAATTCATTGAAGGTTTTTACATGAAAAATATAAATATACAATAAATATAGTATAATAGAGCAATATATTGCAATTTAAAATTTGAAAAATAATTAACTTAATGCAAGTAAGAAAACACATAGGGTATATACAATACAAAAACCTGAGTAAGGAATTAAAAAAAAACTAACCCATAAAAACCAAGTTTGTAGTCTCATTTACTGGTAGAAACAGGTTTGGCGCTTAACCTACGCGTTGGGCTCGAGTCGGCCGACGCTATGAAAGCGAGTAATAAAAAACTTAGAAAAATCCAAAATTATACTATAATTTTAATTTTTTTTAAACGAAAATTTGTTACATCATTTTTATCGTCGCCACGAGTCTGTCTGCAAAGTTCCATCTCGATTGGATTACGGAGAAAGGGTTAAAAATCGATCCAAAGGTTTTTCGACAGACAAGCAAGCAAGCAGACACTAAAATAAAGGGATAATTAAAAAAGTAACCCATAAAAACCAAGTTTTTATTATATCCCCTTTCTCATTTACTAGTGGAAACTGGTTTGCCGCTTAACCTACGCGTTGGGCTTCGGTCGGAGGGGAGAAAGGGAGAAATAATTTTTTTCCAAAAATCCAGAATTATACTATAATCAGGTTTCGCGTCTACCAGACGCGTTGAAATAGTTTCACACAACTAAATAAGTTGTATGAAAAAACCATTCAAAGTTTTAAAATCCAAAAAAAATTTTTAACGAAAATTTTTATAGATCTTCTTGATCGTCGCCACGAGTCTGCTTGCAAAGTTTCAGCTCGATTGGATCACGGGAAAGGGGTTTAAAATGGATCCAAAGTTATTTCGTCAGAGGAGAAGACAAGAAGACAAGCAGACGCCACGAGTTAAAATAAAGGGAGTAATAAAAAAGATTACAATATACAGTTTAAATATCTGCGATAGGTGAAATAAAATTATAGTCAGGATCGTCTACTTGCTCATCTTCTGTTTTTTTAGTCGAATGATTTAGTTTAAATAATATATGTCAACTGATGCAATGAGACTAATGAACTTTCTTGGATCCAGTTCAATTGACAGCGTATCAGACGGCGCGTCTTCTCCCAGTTGGCTCGGGTCCAGCTACGCCTCTCCGATTTCATGAAGCAGAATCAGCTCGGCCAATCTCAGACAGTGTCAGCTCTTGAATGATGATGAGATGATGAGATGTCGTCTAGCAGTGGGCCAACCGCAAATGCCTCTGCAAGGGATGTATGAAAACAGAAAATGGATTATTTTAACAAAACGAATGCACGTCAGGAAGAGTGGGTGAGAGTAGGAGCCAGCGACCGCCAGACTTGAATATTTTCTCTATAAACTGTAGTAAGATCTTTGGATATTATGACATTTGAACTCGGGGGATTTTGGTGACACAGGTACAAAAAAATGTTTTAGTAAAACTTTAAAATGTAAGATATCGGTATATATTATAGATGTCACACAGAGACGAAATTATATTTTTATGGGAAAGTAGGTGTTCTAATAGAATCTTCCGGTGTTCATAGGGCTTACGAATTATCATACGACTGGCTTAAGTGATCACTTTACACAATGTAACGTTCACCATTCCACCCATGATAGAATACCATGTTGATAAAATTTTTGATTGACATGTTCCGTATATATGTTGTAATAATCCTTACCGCGACCGTCATCTAAAGCTTTTTCATTCCCTTTCTATTTTTGTACGATTTGGGATTTTTTAGCGGTATCCTTTATATGTGTAATTATTAGAGTTACACTAGAATACGCCTGAAATATCATTAAATTTTTTTTAAACCCCTTTTTAGGCAAGTATTTTCATTCAGAATATTTTGAGTTTGCCCAAATTTTTCAGAACACAGACCTAGATTTTTGTCACAGGGACATCATTAATCAATATATATTATAGATGTCTCACAGAGATGCTGTCCAGTATTAATTTTTTAATTAGAGTTTTTAAATCAATATTCTTTATATATGACATTCTTCTGAATTATTAACATACGATAGGTCGTAGAACTGAAAATCTCCTAAGAACAACTAAGCTGAAGACTCTCCGACCCATTTCGGGACTGACAATCTGAGACCGAGTGAGGAATTGTGACGTCGAGGATATTGTCCGATGGGGAAGATCTAGAAGACGTTACTGGAGAGATCACGCGGAGAGAGCTTGTTCTGAGAGAATAGTGAGCATAGCAGCGAACAAGCTGCCGTCTGGCACCAGACTCCCAGGAAGACCGCGTAAAAGATGACGAGATAGCTGGACATCTGTATCCCAGGAACAGGCTCCGAGCAATGACATGACGCAGTCCTAGATAAAGCAGAAGAAGAAGAAGCTCCTCCAACTTTCAAAAATATTGAAAAGATTGAAGAGATCAAAAAAAAAGATGAAAGCATGGCTAAAACAAGTCGATGCAGATAAATTAGAAGGAGTATTGAAAACTTAATTAACGCAGTAATTTAAAAATATAAAATAAATAAGTTTAAATTAGTCCCCCTCAGCACAGGAACCCCTAGTGAGGAGGACTAAGAACAATAATATCAACAATATCATTATACATACATACTATTATATTAAATGTGTACAAATTCTAAACAGAACCTAATGAAAAAAATAAAAAAGATAGGTCAAAAGCCCTACGAACATAAAAAAATAGCTTCGTCTCTATGAGACATCTATAATATATCTTGATTAATGATGTCTCTCTGGGGATAAAATCCAGCATGAAAATTTTGAACATACTGAATATACTCGTATGTGCGTTGATTTTCACATATCTGCGTAAGCGACAGCATTTCCACTGCATTCAATCTACTTTCCTTTTTTTACTTGAATATTTGTGTATAGATAAAAGAATAAAAAAAATGATATCGGCCGCCCATGGTTAGCCATGACGTGTAGTGTCGGGTGTTGCGCATGCGTGAACCGGGTTTGACGGATGTGGGGCGCTGTCAGCCGCCGGCCGCCGCCGGTTGCGTCATCCGGACATCAAGGGCTGCACTGCACTGCCTCATTTCATTATGCACTCGCGGATGCATTACTTAGCCGCTCTGTGCTCTGGGAAGTTAATCCAACTGTACCTACTATTCAAATATTTCAATAAATTTATTTAATTTGGAAATGTAAGAACAGTTTTATCCCGCAAAATCATCTAATTGTTTCATATACAGTCAGGTACAAGAATTCGCTAAATAACCCATCAAAAAAATATTTTTTTTATTTGTTACTTTCACAAGTGGTACAAAAACTTTTAAAATAAAAGAAACATATTTTTCTACTATTTTTATAAAAGTAATCAGGGGCGTGCAGTGGGAACAAGAAGCATGACTTTTCCAAAGCATATATTTTGAAAAGAAACCGAAAAAGAAATATATCTCGTAGTATTCCAATCACAACCACAAAATTTTGGTAAAAATAAGTTTGTGTCGGAGAAACAAGGGTTTCATTGTTTTGCAAAATATGTAGTAAAAAAAATGTATACGTTTAATTTAGACTGGGATGGAATAGTTCTCCAGGGTAGAAATGTTGCCTATGTTACCCGCCGAGTCCAAAAGAATAAGTATGAGAAAATTTCAATCAGATCGGTCAAACGGTGTAGATTTGTATAGAAAATATATCAGGGGGGATGGGTTAATGCAGAGGAGGTAAAGGTGACCTTTGACTTTGTTACTCGCCGGGTTCATAAAATAAGTAGGATTCCAAATTTTGGTCAGATCAGTCAATCGGTGTAGATTTGTACAGAAAATATATCGGGCGGAGGGAGGGGATAGGGAAAAGAGGAAGGAGAAAATTTCGCCTTTGTTACCCGTCGAATCTTAAAGAATAAGTTTGTCAGATAGGTCAAACGATACAGATTTACGTTTTTATTTACGATTTTATTTTAATATATCATGAGGAGGGGAAGAGATAAAGAGGGAGAAGGGAAATATCACCTATGTTACCCGCTGGGTTCTAAAGAATGAGTTTGCAAAATTTAGTTCAGATCGGACAAACAGTGTAGATCTGAATAGAGAACAGACAGACAGACATTGCAACAACATTGCAAATTGCAACATATTCAAATGCAACGTTGTGTCAAAATTTCAAGTCAATCGGCCGACTACTTTTCAAGTTTTGCGAACACAAACACATATGCAAGCTGAATTTTTATAAATAAAACTATGTCATATTTTTTTAATTAACATTTGAAACCATTTTTAAGCCAAAATTATTCAATCTAAAGCTCTTGCAAAAAGTAATGTCTGGATTCATGTCCCGGAGGTGATTTTATCTACATTTTTTTTTGTGTGCTTTTAAATTAATTTATCTAATTTGTTTACGTTAAGTTCATAAATTACCACTAATGGACGATGCAATTAAGATATCAAATTAACATTTCAATATCTTTAATTTCATACGAATTTGTAACAGTCAAAACTGTTGATGTGTGTGCTCTTTCACAATTTGACAGTTTAAAATTTAAACCAATACCTGATTTGACAGTACAAGTTTTTCATTTTAAACTGTCGAAAAGGTTCATTCTCGCTTGCTCCATTTTGCAGTTAATGCAGCGCAGATAACAGGTTGCTTTCACGATCTTAACCTCCAACGTAACCCGTAATTTTAAATTATATTTTGATGTGTTTTTCAAAACTGATGGATCGATTCAGTGTTGCAGATTGACAAAGAGATTTTGATGTCAAGTTTATAGTGAAAGCTCTTGAACAAAACTAGTTTCTTAGAATGATATTAGTTTGGGTAGCTAAATTTGTGATTTAATAATACAATAGTAAAGAACGCTAGTAAAAAAAAATTGCAGGCGCACAAAGTTGATAAATTTAAATAAGCGAGATTTAGGTCGAAATTAATGCAATATTTTTCTCTGTAATATCTCAATTAGGGATTTTAGTCCCGGAGTTTTTTTTAAAAAATGGGCAATTTTCAATCCCAAATTCCGAGATCACAGGATCGGTGTCAAAACCGGGAATTTTAATTATTTTTAACTAAATTGAACTTTGTAATTGCACACGCGTTGAGTTAAATTCATTACTACTATTGTTTAGAAAGGAGCAGCCACTTTCATCATCTGATGTAATTTATAATTAACCTTAATACAGAAATATCTTATTTGAGTAGAGTAATGGATTGCGGAGTATTGGGAATGGTTTTTCGTGTGGTCTTTAAGAGGAAGATGCAGAGAAGCGGAGACATTTATAGGAATGTGATGTTGTTTATGAGTGTTTTCTCAGAATTCAAAATAAATTAGCAATTTTTAGTACAATGTTTTTTATTGGGATTTTAGAGTAATAATTGGGATAACATAAATACATGGTATTATCCTTTCTAAACGATATGCTGCCAATGAAAAAAATATCTCATGGTTAAAGCAAGGGGATGAAACCATAGTTGAAGCAATACTAAAGAACAGGAAATGTGAAATAAAAAATATGTACTTATTTACTGTTTCGTAGGTAGATTTGTAGTACTCCATAATCACACACATGAAAATAGACTCTAATTGATTCGACGTATGGAGGCATTTTAATTTAACTTTTGGAAGGAATATATATATAATTTATTTATAATATTGTCGGAGGTTCCGAATTGGACGTGTATTAACGGGTTTGGTTAATGCATTTTCCGGTAAATATGGCTAAATTCCATAACCGAACTATCGGTTAATATATTTTTAATTGAGTAGCTTGTTGGTCTTGTGGTTAGGACTCTCGCCTCGTGATCCAAAGGTCGCGGATTCGAATCTCACTCCAGACCAGCAAGTTAGTCCTATTTTCATAGCACAAGCGTTTAGCTTAGTTTGAAAATAGTAAGAATATTGATGTGACACGTATTTCTTGTTCGCATCTTTATTTAAAAAAAAAAAAATTACCGGTATTATTGTAAAATACAAATCCTATTTTCCTTATTTTTCAATGCAATTGTATTTTTAAACCTCTAAAACATGAAGATTGAGAGAGTGAAAAAAATAGTATTTTATACGTAATTTAATACTGGAAACGAATAAGGCACTAAATGTCAAAAATATTCTTTTCAAGATAAGTATACAGACTATTTACTTTCGCCAATACAATAAAGACTGCATGACAATGAATATCGCAAAAAGTTTTAAGTGCCGCGTCATTTTTTTACAAATAAGGCTCCATCAAGGACATGAATATTTTATAGTTTTTAGCGTTAAAATGAGTAACTCACGTAACCTAACTTAACCTCACCTGGAAAAGGTGTGTAACATAGCAAATAAAGAGCGAAAAAGACTATATTCGCTTTTTACCTTGTATCTTAAAATGAACATTCTGGTACTTGGTGCTTTATTAATTTCCAGTATTAAATTGTGAAAATGGATTTACACATAGTAAACACCACCACATTCGATTATTAGATAGCTTTTCTATACTACCATGATAATTGCCGACAAATTACGCTAATAAATATATTTTTTACCGATTTGCACGATTTTCACGCCCTAGTCTAAGTGCAGAAGATCAAAGAAGGGAAAAGGAGACGAAATAAGGTGGTTGCTTTGGCGGCAAATTATTCTGATATAATCTGAACCGACGAGGCCTTGACAACATTCTCGTCTTAATTTAACGAATGGACTTAATTAAATAAATGATTAAATTTTATAACCAATCGAGAAAAATTACACGCCGTAAAATTTTAACACTCTCATTCTATTAAACCTGCATCACGCTTTGATAGATAAAGCTAATAGTGCTTAGCATTATCTATCATGTTATTAATGGAAACACTTTGTTTAGATCTGAGTGGTGTTATATTTAACACCTTGTTTAGTTATTATATCACAACAACAACAGCTCCGTTTTAAAATATACGTGGGATATAAAAGCATATAAAAGCATATAAAAGGATATAAAAGCATAAGCAATATCTAAAAAATGAAAAAAATATTGTGAATGCAGTCAACGAGGATTACTAATTTAGAATGTTCTGAAAAATAGATTTGATGTATTTATCCTTTCCAAAATCTGTTTTCCAAAAATTCATAGATTATATTTCCTATTAAATCTCGAATTCATAACATTATAAATTAGTACCAAGAAGAATCCTCCTGGAAACCCCAGAAGGAAGACGGCTGGTGGGTCGCCCCAGATAAAGCTAGGAGAAGCAACAAAAAATGGGTGTGAAAACAGAATGGGTATGAACTTGTTGACTCATGTGGAGCAGCGCAAGACAGGGGAATATGGAAGCACCTTGTCGAGTCTTTGGGTCCCCGACCCTATTAGGAGAGGGGGTTGAAAATGATGATGATAAATTAGTAATTCTCGGTAACTGCATTAATTTTTTTTTTGTTAGGGCTACCTTTAATATTATACCCCACACATGTCGTATAAGAAAGTAAGAATTTGTAAATGTAAATTCAATGATTTTTTCACTATTGTCTATTCATTATAAATAAATTCACTTAAAGTGCTTTAATAAAAAAATATTTTGAAATATTTTGTTGTTGTCATAATATCATTACGTTTAATCTAATGTCGCGTGGCCCTTTATCCAAGTAACTATCCAAGACCTCGGTCGCAATCGAGCGACATCTATCCCTTGTTATCGTCAATAAATAGAGTTGAACTAAAGTAAATTCCCTGTCCACAATTTGACACCACGTCTAGTGCCAGTACGTTCGCCTTGCTAAAAAATTGCTACAAACTTGTACATTTTTAATCAATTATGAAAAGGTCTTACTAAATACCCCTAAAAAGTTTAATGTCTTAGTAAGTATGTCACGTTTTATTTCAAAAATACGTATTTACTTAAGAAACTCGGTGTAATTTTTTTTTAAGAATATCTATCGTAAAATATATTGTTTACTAGGGGATATAATTATGAAATAATTAATATATAAACTGCAGTATAAATGTGGCTTAAACAAATGCGAATGTGGATATTATTCAGCCATGAACCACAACCTCTCCTAAAGAACTAGTCAAGTTTATCTCTGTACATATTGTATATTATTGGTTATTACTATCTATTCTAGCTAATTATATACACGTATACGCCGCACTACACATAGCACTCCGAGTTCAAGACTATCTATCACCTATCCAAAAGAAAATTTTGGAGTGTGGAATGTCAAATTATTTCAAAATTATGTCAAAATATTATAAAAAAGTATATCGTTAGTACGTACCACGTACTACGTACCAAAAGATCATCTTTGTGTAACTTTCCATTGTTGTTTTGCATTTGATTACATTTTTACTTAAATGAGTGCAAGAATTTTCTTTTAAAAATGTGATTGTTTTGTGAAATGTATCTGGATGGACGTCTGTCTGAGTATATAAAAGAGACGGAAGATAGAGAGGGAAATTGGGATATAAGGAAGTGGGGTGCGCCGTTACTAAATCCAACACGAAAGCACGCACTTGGAGAGCTATTTTGAACCGCTAATAATTAACAATTATTTTTCCTTGTCGCGATATCGTTGCATTTTGTAGGGAACAAATAAACCTTGAAGAACATTCTGGACTTGCACTGAGGATCCCAGACTTCCTGACAAAAGACCCTTCCTAGACGAACAAAAGGACATTACAACTGGCGCAGCCGGTAGGAATAATAATATATGAGAATTATATGAAATATGAAAACAATAATTATATTTTGTCATGTTGATGTGCAGTGTTGAAAATATCACTTTTTATACTATTTGAATTATTAGCGGTACTTTTATGTCGGTTCCTAAAGAACAAGTAAAAAAAGAAAAAAAAACAGTTTTTAAAAAATAAGTTACGGACGTTGCAGGAAGTTACGGACAGATATACAGACAACGAAATTATTATTATTGAGATGAGAACAACAATATTAAACCCCATTATCTCGAAGGTTTTGCTCTCCGGGTGCATATTACGTCTTTTCTACATACATACTACATACACATTACGTCTTTTCATCACTCAATCCAAATTCCAAACTCCTCCCTTCTTTACCACCCATTTCATCGATCATATACATAAGTTTTTAAAATTTTGGATTTTTATATTAATTTTGTCGACAGAGATTGTTCTATATTGATAGTTTATTCTATTAAATAGTGTAGTTATAAAAAAGATAAAAATCAAACCTCCTTTGATAAGTGAGCCAGTCATTTTTTTAACGATTAAATATCCATTCGTATTCAGTCTGCATTTTTGTATTTATGATTTCGGGGAATGACTCGACTAAAATTTGTGTCCAGTCATGATTGCGGCGCGTGGCACCCAGAGGGTTCACGACTGGTATTTATTACGGAACTACAATTACCAACATTTTTTAAAATACACCGATTTTTTTGTTCACCTGAAACCGGTATTGGCGGGGTGGGGGGCATTATAATATTATAATACAATCTGGACTCGTTGTAAGTGGGCCTGTCAAGGCTAGTTTTTCAATGAACTTTTGTAATAGTAACTATTCGTGTTGTTTATTCATTGTGGATATCACTACTCTATTTGCCTTCTTCTATAATTTTATAAATGATCGCTTTACATATTTTCGTACCCTTCTTGATACGATCATATTATTTTTGTCTTCTATAATTAATAAATGATACATACAAAATAAAACAAATATCATATCGTCCTTTTAGAGGTTAAACACACTATCCGCAATATTGACCAAAATGAGTTATGAATAAGTACAAACATTCATATTTTTCATATCTTTATTGCAGGTCAAAATCAGTAAATAAATATTCCGTGTTCATATATAGTTTATTTACTTGTAAAATCATAATTTGAACATTTTCAATAATTTTAATATCCCACATAAACCTTATTATCACAAAACTATTCACATGTCACTTGAAGAGTTTTACCTCTAAAAAGAAGATTTTATCAAATAATCATATACAAATAAAATAAAATAAATATTAATAATAAAATAGCTATTCAGAATATACTACCATTAATAGGTACTATGAGTTTAAGTATTGTGGTTCAAATAAATTTTACAAAATTTGGCTTTAATAATTCTATTTGACTTGTTTTAAAACAGGTGAATTTATAATATTAGAAATACGTAAATTAAACGACGGTACAAAGTTTTATAGAAGATAAGTCAAAGACACGCATTTTACAAAAAATAAAGCAAAAAATGCTAGCATTGAAGACACTTGTCTCTGTTTATTTTGGCTTGACTTTGCCATTATTTTACTTACTAACCCATTCCCGTTATTTTTGGGAAAATATTAAAAAAGCATCGCTCTTGAAAACATGTTGAAATTTTAAAAAAAAATTTAAGTGTGGTCAAAACAAAGTTTTAATAATCTTATTTATAAAAATGGTGACAAAAAGTGAATTTGAAAAATTTTAAGAAGTATATATTTTATTCTATTTATGTAAGGGAATATAAATTCCTATATTACCTTACTACCTATACTAAGTACATAAATAATAAGTAAATAAAAAATTTCATCGATGTAAATTTTTATCATTGCTGTTTAGTATCCTGTGCAAAAAAATGTGTGTTATATTTAAAACCGTTCTACGTCACCCTCCCAAACACTTTACCCTTCTCACCTACCCTCATATTATAACCACCTTCACCATTGCATTGATGGACCTCTTAGTTCAATGCGCAAGGCGCTGGCTAATCATGTCGTGGGTTCGGGTTTGATTGCCGGTGAGAACAATCACACAAAATTAGAAAATTACCTTTTTTTAAATCTCCATTCACCGCCACTCAACCAGAGGCGTGAAACTTGGCCTCAAATAATGCAACCAAACAACTTTTGCTCTCTATAGTCCAGTGTCTCGAGATAACAAAAAGACCGACCCTGGTTATCGTTACGCCACTAAAAATTTTTCAAAAAAGAGTTTGTAAATGACGTGTATGTGGTTTCGGTTAATTATTTACCAAAAAGTAAAAAAAGCTCACCGTAATACGCATAACTTTGCGGTCAAGCATAATTGATTGGAATGGAAAAAATGTATTTAATAATGCTTTATTATTGTGAAATATACTATTGGAAAATTAACTAGGTAAGATTGTGTGCAATACTTTTCATAACTGCAACATAAATCGGTTCTATAAAATATACTGATTAATTTAGATAAATAACATAAGTCTCACAAAGACGAAGCTATTTATATTAGTGTATGAATATCTTTATATGGTGACTCAGGGTTTACGACTAGTATGAGCTGGCTTATGTTATCACTCTACACAATGTAACGTTTTCACAAATTCCACCGCAAGAAAATCCACGCATTACCAAATTTTTTGAATGTTGTATATATTTTCCAAATAAGTTTTCTTCATATATTCGAATGTACTACGCTAAGGACATCTATAGTGCTTCACATGACAAAGTATACATAGATTTTAACCGCTTGTAATGAAACTATATCTTTTCAAATTATGTAGTTGTGTTAGAAGAACGTACATATAAAAATGTTGTTTGAAAAGATACTGGTATTGTTGATAGAATGGGCGTTATCTTATTATGAAGAGATTATTAGGACGGTCTTCATAAACATAAAGAGTCACGCAGTGCTGTCAAGTGACAGTTGTTTGAATTGGTCACAATACTTTCGAAGACTCCAGAACGGCCTAGCGTAATCTACGGCTTTCGGGAAGCGTCGAAAAAAATCTATAAAAGCCTGGAAGCCACGAGAAAGTTCTCCCAAACACTGGAAACGCCTAGAAGGTTCAACACCATCATTGGCCAGATGTGAATACGGGCCAGGCCGCGCGCGAATTGTTGTTGTTAGCTTGCTTGACAGCGAAAAGAAGCGAAAGCATCCGCGAGCTGCAGGGGCCAGGGCGGTCAAACGAGCGATAATTCGACAGCGAATAATACGTGCGGAAATTGGATGGAATATTCTAATGAATATTGGATAAAGTGTTAAAGCGTCTATTTACGAGTGATAAATTACGAAACAGTTTAATTTAAAGAAAAGAGTTAAATTCAATAGTGTTAAGTGACTGTACATTGAATAACAAGATAAGCAGTAATGTATTTATCGGTAATTAAATTTCAAGCGTTCAAAAATTCTTTGGTTCCTCCCGCAGCTACAACACGTGACATTATTATTATTCTTAATTGAAGTAGTTTTTGGAATATTAGAATGCTACATAATTGTCACACATAAACATTGAAAAGACAAACTTACCAAATTTAAGTTGATAGCTTGGTTTCCCTGTATTTTCATATCTCTTACAGTTGACTAATAGCAACTCTAGCTGGTTAAATGCGTCCTGGAATTTTGTTCACTGTCCCGCCCGCAGGAGGTCCCGCCCATTGTCGTGATAAACGCGCCCAAATAAATTTCCGCTTGGTCTATCTCGCATCCTGAAATTTGCTGTGATACGTTTGTACGAAGAACAACCAGTCGCGAATCGCGTCGAAGACATGTTTCCTTTTCGTAATGTTAACCTCATAATTCAAACATCACGATTTTCATATACATTTAACCTTGTTTTTCACACTCGTTGAGTTATATAAAAAATCACTACTATAGAGTTTCGAGAAGAGGAGTCCCTTTCATCATCAGGTGAACTTAATAATTCATCTAAATACATCGTGTTGTCATGGGAATATTCTTGTGGGGAACGGGGCATGGAGGTAGAAGGGGTTTATTGGTTATTAACGGGAATATAGACAACAGTAGAGAGGAGTAAGGAAGGGGATGTTATTTAACAGTGTTTTCACTGAATTCAATAATAAATGTTGTTCATAATTATTCCCTTAAAGGCACTGAGTGGATTATGAATAACAAAAGAGTGGTTTGTTTCTATTATGCGATTTGGAAATTCCGAAAAATTGTTGCTTTTTAAGCATCGGCGATGTTATTTAATTCTGTGTTTAATTTTCTTGCGGTTTTATTGGTGTTTTTCTTACATAACACACAAGAATCATAATTATTACATCACATCTCTAAGTTATCAAGCATTTTTATGGCAGACTGAGTAAAACTAGTGTATTATAAAGGTGCGTAACACCGATGATACTTTGCTCTCGAAACTCGCAGAGGGGATAGTGCTGAGTATACTACGTCTCTAGTTATTAATTGAAATTAATATACATACATACAAAACTTGTACTCTGACGGGGGGAAAACTTTGACTTAAAATAGGGTTTTGTATATAGTATATTATATGTATGTATTTTATTCATTTATAGTGCTGAGTATACTACGTGTCTAGTTATTAATTGAAATTAATATACATACATACAAAACTTGTACTCTGACGGGGGGAAAACTTTGACTTAAAATACGGTTTTGTAGATAGTATATTATATGTATGTATTTCATTTATTTATAGTGCTGAGTATACTACGTCTCTAGTTATTAATTGAAATTAATAAACATACATACAAAACATGTACTTTGATGGGGGGAAAACTTTGATTTAAAATACGATTTTGTAGATAGTATATTATATGTATATATTTAATTCACTTCCAAAATTTTAAGCATCCATAATAATTAGTGAATTCGGGCAACGGCACGGACGTGGTCGTAATTTTGACTAAAATTGCAAAAAACATTTTTATAAAGAGTATAAAAAGATAAGAAAAAAATGAAACAGATACGATAATGGCCAGGGTCGACTGTGAACACGATTTTCGTAGTGTTTATGGAAAGACTTTCTCCTAAAACAATGGAGAAATTTTCAATTGAGGAAATGAAGAGTTTTTCGGCCGCTTGATTGTAGTCTGGATTTCGCCTCTAATTGTGGACAGAATACAATCAAAGATTTTCAATTGCATTCTGAACAACACAGAAATAACGACAGCTGGTTCGACGTGGCAAGCTTTGGGATCAAGGTGGGCGCGAATGTCCTGACTAGTCCACCATTAAGGATGTCAGGTTGTACTCAAACTAAAACGTAAAAAAACTAACCCATAAAAACAAAGTTTTTATTTTACTCCCTTTCTTTGTAAATTAAGTTTACCATCATGTAATTAAATAATTGATTGACTGAAAATGAAACGTGTCTAGACAAATATCTATGCCAAAAATCTCTAATAGTATCTCTTTATTATTTGATTTCTTCCCAAAAAAACCGAAGTGTGCTGTGTCATCTGTGAACCAATTGTCATAAATTTTCGAAATTCGTAGTGAAGTACCTATTACACCTACCGACGTAGTTATTCAAATTTTAAATATTCCGTGACGTTATCAGGCCACCGTTGGTAGTAATTAAACTTTTGTAATGATTCCAATTTGAAAAAACCATTAAAAGTTCTAAAAATCCAAAATTATACTATAATTATTAACTTTTTTTAATAAAAATTTGATAGATCTTTTTGATCGTCGCTATGAGTCTACATGCAAAGTTTTAGCTCGATTGGATTACGGGAAAAGGGTTAAAAATCGATCCAAAGTTAATTCGTCAGGCAAACAAGCAAGCAGACGGTAGGAGTTAAAAGAACAGTGAAGTAATACCAGTAATTTTTTTGTTTTGCCACTTAAGGAACTAGTTAGGTTCTCACATGTCACGATTGTATATATATCATTTTATTCATATTAGAATATTAATCACAACAATGGACGATTTGAAAATTAAAGGTGGGTAAGATATTTATGTTTCCTGTTCAATAATAGGAATGCCTAGATAATACTAACCTACAAGAGTGTGTTTATTTTTATTGTACGCTCACAGATATTTTTTTTTTCATTCTTATTTTGGGTCAGTCAGACGTTACAAGGTATTTAAAGAATGTTAATATAGTTGTTTGAAAGGTCATACATTGTTTCCACAGCTGGAATATTTACAAAGCTAGTTCATAGACTTACCATAGACCTTCAGGTAACTGTAATCTTTTATATGCGTAGTGGGTGGGGAAACATATTTAATAATACATATATACTTCCCCTAATCTCAATCAAAGTAGTCCCCTTGGTAATGCATACACTTCTACCAGCGGTCCAGCCATTGTTGCAATGCATCTTTTGGAATGATGTTCAGCTGGGCTGTCGCGTTCCGCATAATATCTTCTCTTTATTTTAAAATCGAGAAAATAGCCAAAAATTACACAAAGCAAGCAATTAGCCGTCTAATTTTTCTATTATTTTTGCGGACTATAATAAACTCATCTGATCACTCTCTTTTTTGAATATGAGACATGAGTCTGGAAAAACGCTAAAAAAAATTTCTTGCATGTAATAAAATGTTGATCAATGTTTGGCCTATTAAGGCAAGCCTAAATCTGGTTTCGCATATTTCTTTCAGCGTGCAGGGGTTGGGAACATGTATGCGGACAAATATATCGATAAAGCTATTTAATTTTCAGGAGAGCTGCTTGAAGTTTGGCTCTGTATACTAAATGAGCGTATTTGTTAACGTAAATTAAAAATATGTTTAATTTTACTTTTCAATACACACACACACACACAATATGAGTTATTAAATTACTACTATAGTTTCGAGAGGAGCAGTCCCTCTCATCATCAGATATCTATACCTGTTTTCTTTCTTTCAATTTTCATGTCTCCAAAAGCCACGTCCCTCGACAGTATGTATATTTTTTAAGTTACAATATGGCATTAATTAAATACAATATTTTACTTTCATACAAATAGTAAATCTAACTGATTTTCGCAGCCAATGCCGGAAGGGTTTATTATTTATTAGGCGATTGATTTATTAAGAATAATATTCTGATTGATAACACATTTAAGAGGAATTAATTTTTTTTCACCGCCAAATATATGGTCAACAATACTGATTGATTCGATAATAATGTTTCATACGAATATCCATAGATTGAAGATCTACACTTGTGGTAACAAAAAATCACCCATGGCACTGATTAACATAACATTTTAGAGTTCGATAAAATTGTCGATTCGATCCAGATTTTGAATAATGGGCTATTTATGCAAATATTATTTTGTATTCGTTATTACTTAAAAACAATGACGTTAAATATTTCTTCATAAATTAAAACCATTTTGCATTAATTCTGATAATATAAAAAAAAAACAACGAATAATATTTAAATTAAAAAAAATAATGTGAATTTTATACCGACTATTTTGGATTATAATATATTGCGTCTCGTATTGTGAAATTTATATAAATCAAACATATTAATCTCGTTATCTGTATGTCTCTCCGTCTATCTGTCATAAAGTCCGTAGATTGCTGGAATTAAAACTTTAGATAATTAGAGTGTGACACGCAATCAGCGTGTATTTGGCGGTCACGCAACGCAAGTCGTTATTATTATTTCCCGTATTTTTTACTGGTGTACGGCTAGTGATTATACAGGGTTATTTGTAAAACATTAATAACCTCGCAGGACTATATTCCTGTCTTGATTATGAGTCGAAAATGTTCAAGCTATTATGACCTAATATCAACAGTTAAGGAGATATGCGACATCAAAGTTTGCATTTTTTTTCAATATTTCTAACTTATTTTTTGTAAAACGTTGGACTATCATTACAAAAATTGTATATATATATATAAATATATCATATATATATATATATATAAATAGTTTAAATTACTAGGCAAATGTATATGTATGTATTCTCACGGGAGAACATTGTGGGTGTGGGAGGCAAATAAAATGTTTAAAATTACTCAAACTTTTTTAATACGCAAAGTCAATGGACTTTGCGTATTAAAAATTAAATCGGAGCATTGTTCTTAAATTAACTCCAAATGTTTTTACAATATTTCACATACTAATTATCCAATTTCGTGATTCGCATTAATTATCTTCGCTGCACCTTTATCACTCCCGAATAACTTGTCTAATATACGGATGCACGTCATTTAAACCGCTCAGGCTCGCACTAGAAAACTTCTCGCTCGCCGGTAGGTAATAACTTGTTTCACTATCGCTGAAATAACCACGCGCTAGCAACACACGCCGCACGATTTAGCTTTATGTGTGAACTATCGCCGCCAAATAACTTTAACACAACTGATTGTGCAGTAGCCGTCGAACCTTTTTTATCACTTTCTCGATGTTTCTAGAATTTATGAGGATAACCTAGTTGATTCCAGAACCGTGTGGACCATACGAGAGATTTTGATAGTGCGTAATTCTTTTTGATTCTCCATATCGTGACAATATTTATGTCTTATACTGTTCTGCATCTGTTTTATTATACATAGCATAATCGCCTGTGTTCATTAACATGACAGAAAACTTAAAATGTCAATAATAAACGTTATTATGTTTCATTCATCTCTTCTTTCCCAGTAAGCAGTACACATAAAACACAAACACGCTATGTTTACACATAGATACCCACGAGTCTGCTTAATTAATGACTCAATTTAAAAAATTTAATGTTGTGCCTGAAACAAAAAAATTCTGTTATATTCAAGAACACATTCATATTTGTGAAGTTGTAATTTTTCAGAACAAAGTTCTGTGAAATTTTTTTAAAATCAAATTAATTAATCAATTAGAAAGACATACAGAAAAAGCTAATTCACCAAAAAATATAAGGTTACTACTGGAATTCGAACCCAGGTCACCTCCTTTCCGGGGCCGATGCTCTGACCACTAAGCTATAGCAACCCTCTATGTTTCCGTGAATACATCAACCTTATAAAAATTAATCAATTAATAAAATAAGGACTACATATAAGGTCGATATATTCACGGAAACATAGAGGGTTGCTATAGCTGAGTGGTCAGAGCACCGGCCCCGGAAAGGAGGTGACCTGGGTTCGAATCCCAGTAGTAACCTCATATTTTTTCGTGAATTAGATTTTTCTGTATGTCTTTCTAATTGCTTAATTAATTTGATTAAAAAAAATCAGTTTTTAAAATAATCACACTATACAATTGTACCGACTTGAATTTCTGTTCTTTAAGCCTTTCATAAGTGACAAATTACAATGTGTTGCAAATTTCATTGAAAATCGATAGGCGTGTGGTTTAATATTACACTAAACTGGTTTAAAAGCTGTCCGGTGTGTCCAGTAGCCTTGAAATAGGCGAAAAAAGTGCTCTGCTCTTGAATGATAGTTGATATGACAAGTATTTGACATGTTCGCTGGTCCTACAGGGTGTATTAGTTTAAAAGAAAACTTGAAATGTGTTTTTTGTTTACTTATTCTTTAAGCAGGTAATACAAAAATTTATATTTCCTAATATTAATAGAATACTGCCGACTTCACATCCCAATTGAAAATATCAACTACACAGAATTTTAAAAAATTACGGGATTATTACCATTATCCAACAGGAGACTTGTATGATTTGATTTTACTTTACAAAATTATTAACTTGTATTTTGACGTTTCTGATATTCTATGTTTGTTTATGTTTCATACTCCTGTAAAAGCTACTTGGATACCTACGCTATTTTATTGTGACAACACTAGAACTAACTCGCATTTAACTTGTACTTCTGCATTGGCTAGGTAACACTATGCATATATCTAGCATATTTATTATTTTAGCACATTAAAAAGATGCGTTAATAAAAGCTCTACACCTTGTTGTCATGTATTCTTAATTTATTCACAAAATTAATTATAATACCTATTTGTTTAATTGATATAGATATGATATAGGCAATCGATATAGACATGATATAGGCAACGAAACGTCCAGAATCAGGTTTCACGTCACATCTGTATGGATCATAAAAAATATCCGTTTTATTTCTAGCCTTATAATAGAGTCGAACGTCTGGAGTTCTATCCGCTCGAGCTGTTGGTTACACTTCCTCAGGGGCGTGGGTACAAATAAGGAGTAGTCCTCGGTGACCAGCTGGGCAAGCGTCTAGGACGGCGCCTTGCAGTGTCGCGACCAACCCCGGGTTCTGCTGCTGGGTCCCCAGACCAGGTCCTCAGTAGGTTGCTGTCCTCTCGTCGCTACTAGAGTAACTACAGATTCCTCTACTGTGTCCCCAGACTAGATCCTCTGTTAGTTTAGTAGTTACGTTTTGTAAGCCAGCTAGCGAAGCCCAAAGGCGCGAACTCAAGTTAAGGGTACGCGCGCACTAGCGTTTTTTCGCCGCGCGGCGATAAAACCTGCGACATTTTAACGCGCGGCGAAAACAGCAGGCGCGCGCACTACGGCATAATGCCGCTGATCATTTGAACAACGGGCAGTTCTTTAAAATATTTGGTGAACTCAACGATTACCCCTAAAAATTCTTTCAATATTATCGAATGAATAAAGAATGTTTTTATGAACTTTTAAAACTAGTTTGACCTTCTATCACATATAAAAATACTCCATTCAGAAATGTTTAATATTTCTATCACTATATTCTTTTGAAGTAATATCATGCAATGGTGGTCGTCTCTCAACTTTTGTAATCAGCATTTCAATATTAAAATCTTCATCCAGATCAGCAGAATTATTGCTTGTAGCCATTGTTCTTTCACATAAAATATTATATGGTACAGCGAAACAGCGCGTAGTGCGCGCGGTCAAGACTTTAAAAAGATGCGTTTTTTTGCCGCTGACCGCCGCGCCGCAAGATAGTTGGAACATTTAACAGATTTTTCGCCGTTGCGTTATTTTAGTTAAGTGCGCGCAATACGATTCAAAAGCCTTTGTTACAACACTGCGGTGCCGCAGCGTTTTTTCGCCGCGCGGCAAAAAAACGCTAGTGCGCGCGTACTCTAAGATCTTCATACGATGTCTATATTTGTATTGTATTCACAACACCTCAAAACATACCAAAGCATTATTTGTGTTCTGTAGTATTTAAATATTTTTAGTGATGTTTCATT
Source organism: Agrypnia vestita (assembly GCA_016648135.1). NCBI lineage: Eukaryota > Metazoa > Arthropoda > Insecta > Trichoptera > Phryganeidae > Agrypnia > Agrypnia vestita. The sequence continues at coordinate 45,162 of JADDOH010014086.1, read as the reverse complement.
AATATTTTACCAGCAAAAGTGGCGCCATCTAGTATAATTAGGCTGAACCCTTGGGGTACTTGGCATAATGACAACCACCTTTCGTGTGGGTTTAAAAAATGAGCAACTAAATAGGTTGCCATCCTTTAATTGAAGGCTTATAAGCTTATTTATTCACAAACATTTAATTTAAATGTAAATAGATTAAGTCAGACATCGAAGCTTAGACGGCCCTACTTGATTTATAAATTATTATCCAGCAGGTGTATTTTATATCCAATTACGAAATTAATCGGCCCACTCCAATTAAAGTGGGCGGACACGTGACAAACTCAATCAAGTGATTGGAGTTTTATAAGTTCAACATGCGTGTAACATTCTCACTCGCGGTGAAATGATTGTTTAATTGTTCTAATTTTTTTCTCACGCGTCATCTAACTCACCGCGATCTCGTAGGCTTCTGATATTAACATGATTTAGTAAATGGTTCCGCATCTGGTCTCGTGCATCGTCGATTTTAACATCTATCCTGAAAGATTTTTCATCATGCTGTTAATTTCCTTTAGAGTCTACGATCTTCTGAGATCCTTTACACGTAGCTAATATACTTTTACAAGTACGTCGATGTTATGCACGATGACACTTCGCCAATTTTTTTTTGTCAATGAACTTTTTAAGTAAAATGTGTGAATTGAAAGGGTAGAGTAAAATAAATAGAATTCCATATCTATTTATTTTTAATTTATATGTTTTAATATACAGACCGTCAACAGGTCATTGATGACCCTAATAGATGGTCCTTTAGTGACAATAAAGCAACTACAAGTTTGAGTATTTTGTGAACATTTGAGTATGATATAATATAATACACTTTTTAGGGTTAATTAATAATTAATAATGAAAAATAATAAATGATAAAATATAAAAATATCGCAGATCAATAGGTAGATAGGTAGTAATCTAATATTATTAAAGGAGGATTGATGAAGAGAGAACGGAAAAGAAGAAAATCTGATGGAACAACATCAAGAGAATAGGGTGGATGTAGAATAACCTTCTGAACGATCGCGATCTTTTAAACTGATATTGTAATATTAGTAGTGTGCTGACGGGCATTATCATGCTGAAAAATCACTTTATGTCGTCTTTTTGGTAATTTTTTTAAATTCCGAAATAAAGGCGGTGTTGTCGGCAATAAATCTAAGAAGTGATTCCCATTTAATTTTTTGATATACTTTTTAATTTTACTTTACATTTATAAATAAATAGAGATGCGAACAAGAAATATGTGTCAATATTTTTACTGTATTCAAAATAAGTTAAAAGCTTGTGCTATGAAAACAGGACTATCTTTCTGGTGTCCTGGAAATGGTGAAAGTTACGTTGTGTAAAGTGATCACTTAAGCTAGCCGTACGATAGGTCGTAAGCCCTACAAACACCCAAAAAAGACTTCCATACCCACTTTCCTATAAAATATGGCTTCGTCTCTAAAATACATATATCTTGATTAATGATGTTCCCCTGGGGATAAAATTCAGTACTTATTGTGTTGTGTTCTTGAAAAATTTGGATGTACTCAAAATATTAAAATTATTTCTTCATCTTTGATTAATACCGCGTGTGCCCTTGTCCTAACGCTTCTCGGTGTGTTGGCGTATTTGGTATTTATCTGTTTTTTCATTCGCACCGAAAACGCCCGGTTTCGCGATGCCTTTTCATACTTCGCATACCCAATCGTCAGTCTAGCGAATCGACAAATCCGAAAGTAATGGTCACGTTTATCAATACAAGTTTTGTAGCGTGGGCATGGGTTCGAAAATATCATTATTATTATTAACAAAATGTTAATTGTGTTGGTATATAACCACTTACGGAGATATTAAGTCTACCGGTTTTGAGACCCGTCTCTTCGTCAGGATAACCGCAAATACCACTACACACCACAACCATAGTATTATTTACACACTAACGCCATCTCAAAATATTTTTCACTTGCGTGTTAATCTAACAGAAAGGAAAAATGTCTATCCACAACGTAAATACTTGAAATATTAAAAATATTATTATTATTACTAGCTGTAACCCGTAAAAACATTGGTTCGTCTTTACTTAGCCCTAGTATATATTTATAGTATTTTTAAGGCCTAGTATGCGTTAAGCAGCCGGTTTGTGTTTGCTGGCCCGGGGTTCAAGCCCCATCCCCGGCCGTTTCATTTAGTTTTTTTAGCCGTGAATTCCAACGATATTACGGACGTTACATGAAGTTACGGACAGACAGACGGAGAGACAGCAAAATTATTATATTTGCTTTAAATAAGATGCGAATACGGAATACGTCGCATCAATGCTCTCACTATTTTCAAATTAAGCTAAATGCTCGTGCTATGAAAAAGTGATAAAATTGCTGGTGTCCTGGAATGGGGCTCAAACCATCGTCCTCTGGATAATAAGGCGATAGTCATAACCACTACACCAATAAGATTTGCTTTAAAATATTAAAAAATTTGACACGTCTATTTAATTATTAACTTTTAAATTAAATGTTTATTGCATATTGCCAGTGCTTCCGTAAAATAATTTTTTTTAAATTGAAAATATTATTTAATATCAGACAAACGAAAATTTTACAACAATCTAAAATAATTAAATAATGCAAATATTCAGATTTATTCTCAGTTAATAGTTATTTGTAAACAAAATAAAAATGTGCTATTATATACGGATAAATATTTTACAGATAGATTTCTGTCTAAATTATTAGTCGTAAATATTGTAACCTCAATGTTTTGATATTAACAGTTATGGAGATAAACAACTTTAAAGTTTGAATTTTTTTTTAAATTTCTATAAAACATTGGACAATCATAAAAGGAATTTATATCGAATAATGTAAATCCATTCATACAAGTCAATGTCAGTAATTTGATTTCAATTTTTAATAATAGATTTTTATAATTGATTTCAGTTGGACGCGCACTTCATACTTGGATCTAGAAAAGTTTTGCTTGGAAAACATGGATCTACAAGTGGAGCTGCAGCAAAAGACTGATGTGGATGGAGAAGTCCATTATCAGCGATCAAACCGAGTTGGATGCGTGCGTCACACTTGAAGCTAGCAAAAATTTTGCAGGAAAATGCTGGATCTGTAAAGGCAACTAATGGCAGGTGAAGACCGAGATGGATGGAGAAGCCCGTTATCAGCGATTCAGCTCAGCTAGACTCACACGTCTTACGTGGACCTGGAAAATCAATAAGTTTTTCGATCAAAGGCTGGATCTGGAATGGGAGCGAATGGCAGCAGAAGACCGAGATGGATGTAAAAGTCCGTTATCACTGATCGAATCCTCTTGAACGCACGGGTCATAAGTGGGGATGGAAAATTTATAGGATTGCGAAAAATGGCTGAATCTGCAATGGAGACAGAAGACAGAGATGAATGGAAAAGCCCGGTATCAGCGATCAAAACCGATTGGATGTACACGTCGTGGGTGGACCTGGAAAATCAAGAGGTTTTACGAAGAAATGCTGGCTCTGTATTGCGAGTAAATTGCAGCAGATGAGCGAGCTGGATGTGGAAGCCCGGTTCTTGATGATAAAGCCCGCAGAATGTTTAGGAACAGGGTGAAGAAGATTATCAATCTAGCTGAATGTCGACGGAAGTAAAAATAATAAATATCAAGTGTGATAATGTATAATGTAAATAAAAAAATTATCTATATTTTTTCTACACTTGTAAGGCATTGTATTAGATCAATAACGAAAGCGAGCAGGATCAAAGCAAGAATATGATATTGTTTTCACTTTTACAAGATTTCAATTTTGTAAGCTTATTCAAGTTTAAAAACCTTTTTACTGTACTAAGGTAACTGAATACGCAGCTGTTATATTATGTCTAAAGTTATGTTCGAGTTCGATACATAAAAGCCTGCCTAAAAATTCCTTTAAAAAATGGATTAAAATAGTGTAAAGACAGTTAAATACGCCGTTGATGTATCAAATCAGAAGCTAGCTGAATGTCGATGGAGGTAAAAAGAATAAACATCAAGCGTAATATGAATAAAAAAAATATCTACATTTTTTCTACACTTGTAAGGTATTGTATTGGATCAATAACAAAAGCGAAGAGGATCAAAGCAAGACTATGAAGTTAGACTTCAGTTTTGCAAGATTTTAATATTGTAAGCTTATTCAAGTTTAAATAAATCTTTATACTGCACTAGGGTAATTGAACTCGCAGCTGTTATATTGTGTCAAAAGTTATGTTCAAGGTCAATGTATAGGTACCCAACCATCTATTGTAAATGCTGGATCGGTTATGGGAAAATGGCAGATGAAGACCGAGATTGATGGACAAACCCGTTATCAGCGATTCGGCTCAGCTGGACTCACACGTCTTGCGTGGACCTGGAAAATCAAAAAGTTTTACGACCAAAGGCTGGATCTGCAATGGGAGCGAATGACAGCAGAAGACCGAGATAGATGAAAAAGTCCAATATCACTGATCAAATTCAGTTGAACGCACGCGTCATAAGTGGTAATGGAAAAGTAAGAGGATTGCGAAAAATGGCTGAATCTGCAATAAAATCCGTAGAACGTTTAGGAACAGGGTGAAGAAGATTATTAATCTAGCTGAACTTCGACGGAAGTAAAAATAATAAATATCAAGTATAATAATATATAATATAAATATAAAAAAAAATCTATAGTTTTTCTACACTTGTAAGATATTGTGTTAGATCAATAACAAAAGCGAGGAGGATCAAAGCAAGAATATGAAATTGTCTTCACTTTTACAAGATTTCAATTTTGTAAGCTTATTCAAGTTTAAAAACCTGTTTACTTACTAGGGTAACTGAATACGCAGCTGTTATAGTATGTCTAAAGTAATGTTCTAGTTCGATGCATAGGCACCCTACCATTTGTTGTAAAAACCATTATCAGTATAAAAAAATTACTTTATAAAATGGATTAAAATAGTCTAAAGACAGTTAAATACGCCGTTGAAGTATTAAGTCAGAAGTTATTGTAGAGTTCGATGAATAGGCACTCAACCATCTGTAGTAAATAACATTATCATTGTACAACAATTCCTTAAGAAATTGTATTTAAATAGTACAAGGACTTTGAAAGATTTGACAGATACTTCAAGGTGCATAGTCTGTGTATTACAATGTTAAAATAAAACATATTTTAAATTAATATAAGGGCAGTTGAATATGCCGTTATTGTATCAAGTCAGAAGGTATGATAGAGTTTGATGAACAGGTAGCTAACCATCTGTTGTAAAAATCATTATCATTGTAAAACAACTCCTTTAGAAAATGTATTAAAATAGAGTAAGGAAGTTGAATTCACCGTAGTTGTATCAAGTCAAAAGTTATCGTAGAGCTTAATCCACTCAACCATTCTCAGTTTACACAAATTCCTTTAGGAATTGTCTCTAAATAGTGGATCAATAGTCGAATACTTGGCTGTTATATCATGTCGGAATCAATTGTGATGTATTAGTACTCATTCATCATAAATCCGAGAATGATGTTGCCTTTTGGAGAAGGAATCTCATTTATGAGTCCTTTCCACCATCAACATCAAGGAAACCCCCAGAAAAGCCCGTCTTATTGCCAGAAAATTACAATTTTCAAAGACCTAACGGCAGAGACAAATAATCGATAAACTTTGCTTTAAATTCAAATATTTTCTCGCAAAACATCGCTAGAGATATCGTCCTAGACAAAATATCAAAAATCTGGTGTTACCTTTATAGTATTGGAAAATGATGTAGGTACATAAAGTACAACGTATGAGATAAAAAATTGTCAACGCCATTACCTTCACATGCCTGCAAAAATAAATAAATGATTAGACGAATAATTATTTGTAATGTTTATCGTGAGAATAATGAGTCCGGTAGCATGTTGACGAGCATGTAAAGATGAAAGATATAAAAAAATTCGATAGGCTATACGAACGCAAATGTCGATAAGTTTTAACAGAAAGCTGCTTTGAAAGAATCTGGAATTGATGGAAAAACTATTTGGGGGTACAGCTACGAAATTGTTTGAATAATCTAAACAAGTTTAATTCAATGATTTGATATAAAAATACCTAAAAGTGGAACTAACTCTTTTTGGCTTATGGTATACAGAGCTATGGGTTACGCGTTCCGTCGTCTACCTTTTGTTTGGATATCTGAAATACCAGAATGTAGCTGAGTATTCCTAGTTAATATATAAAAGTTGATATATCAGCGAATCTTATAGCTTTCCTGAAAGGAACAACCTGTGTATTTACGTTTTCATGATATTCTGATTTGCTTGTTCCTGGTGGTAGATAGGAGATATAATAGGAATATCGTGGCATTCCTAAAAGATACCCTTTTACCGTTTTCATGAATCAATGAAGAATTAAAACACGACAGGTGAACAGATAAGTTCCATGTCAGACATTTTTCGAGATTTAGGAAGGAATAATTTAATATTTACATAAATAAATAGACTAGTAAAACATTACCAGCAGCCTGCATAATTTGTATCGAACATATTTCTAAATAAACAACTAAATATTGTGATTACGTAGAGAACTAATTACTCGACAATACCAATGTATGAATGCCAATGGTGGTATGAAGTACGGTGGTTAAAAATGATATTTTTGATCATGCTCAAACTACAGAAAAAATATGGATAAAACCCCATACCACATCTAGCCTAATACAAAAACCTTGATAGATAATAAGCAAGGCACAAATAAAGTAGGTGTTTGTAAGAATTTGATAGGATCATTTTTTTATATTACGGTGTGATTGGATTTAGCTGACAAAGAAGCGAAACTAGTCTTGGACTTGTTTAATCAAATATCTCGTAGAAAAGCCGAGCTAGAACCTCGACCGGTGTTATCTACAGGTAAATACTGTCTGTCACGGGCGCCGCTTTATAGTACACCCTACATGAAGAGAGAGTGAGATGCACCGTCTCTCTGTCGCAACCTCACATTGGTGTGTTTCTCGTTTTCGTTTGTATTTAATATTGCTGTGCTTCGTGATTTCGTTTGTTTTTTGACAGTAGTAAAAAAAATTGGCGGTGCACAGCTAACAGAAAAAGTCTTGGAATGAGGGCGAGCCTCATTAACAGGGCTGGACCTTGTTTAAAAATAAAAAGTTTAGGTAGATAAATTATAAACTAGAAAAAATGTTAAGAGCAAATTAAATATTATAAATAAACAAATCCTTATTGCAAATTGTTGCCTTTTATATTTATTTTCACATTAATTTTAATATACATTGTACCCTGTTGAAGCGACCGTTGGTGTGTATATGTTAAATAATTTAAATAATTTAATAAATACATGTAATATGTTAAATAATTTAAATAATTTAATAAATACATGTAATATGTTAAATAATTTAATAAATACATGAAGAAAGTGGTTTCTACAAAGCGTTTTCTTGTAATTAATATAGAAATGTTGCCACAAAGTCATTTTGCAGTTTTTGAAAAAGTCACAAATTGTTTATAATTAATACATGGGACATGTGGTAAGTACATTATAAGAAATAAAAAGGTTTAAAATGTTATATAAAGAGGCTTTCACTTATTTTAAAATGCCCCAAAAAGGCATTGGTCCAAAAAAGATTATGGAACCCTCGTCTAGACGGGAGTAAGCGTTTATTGAAAACCGTGCCTTAGTTAATAACAATGTTTAGGTATCATTTCCAAGAAATCACAAAGGAATTTGATATTTTCAAGGACCCCCTGAGGCCTTGATCTATGGGTTTAATGACTTTCATTGGTTCGATAAATTTAAACTATTATTTTACCCATGTCGCCACGCGACTTGCATTCTCTTTCCGGTCGATGAAGAAATATGGTACCTAAGGGTTGTGTGTAGTGTTGGACATGCAATGAAGTTTGAAATAAATAATAAATAATTGAATAAGTAGGCCTTCCCTGTGAATGCAATTAATTAGAAATGAAAACACTGTATTCTTTTTTTTTTACTTAGATACACAAAATAATATCATCAATAATCCAATACAACCCTTCGTAATACCATAACCTAGATACTGCCTCAGCAAACAATGGAACCGCGACCCATACACCAGGCGCATATTCCCAGACACTTCGGTCTACGCTCATCTGAAAAAGAAAAATGTAGTGATATTCTTATTCACAGAAACATGTAGCTGTCATATAGGTACTCGCATCAAATAAAAGTAGTGGAAATAATAAAACAGTGTTTTAATTTATAATTTATTTACATATAAATATGAGTGACGACATGTTGAGAAGAAAATTGTGCACAAATACTATTGCGAGCTATAAATTCTCCACTTCCCACATTAAAATAATAGCATAATTGTAAATTTAACATTTTCATTGAACTAACAGACTTTAAGGGATTATTTCAAATTTTTTACTTTTTTGATACAAACTAAAAACGTTAAATATTTTAGAAAAAATATACATAATTTTCAGGTGCGTTGAGGATGAAATTTTAGTATGATATGAAATGCACGCGGATCATGATCAAAGAGAATAAAATGTGTATTTTAAAACCAATAAATTTAAAACAAATTAATTAATCTGTTAGAAATACATATAGAAAAATCAAATCCACGAAAAAATATTTGGCTGCTACTGGGAATCGAACCACAGATCTCCTCCTATCCGAGGCAGGCGCGTTACCTAATTACGCTATAGCGGCGTCTTACATTTCCGTGAATGTATCGACCTTATCTGTAAGTCTCATTTAATAATTGATTAACATTTATTATCCATTTTAAGAGCAATCCACTTTTTCTGGTACGGTTTGAACAAACTACTTTGTGTAACGCCCCTAGGGTACGCCAAAATTAAGGAAATGTAAGAGGTCGCTATGGCGTAATTGCATAACGTGCCTGCCCCGGATAGGAGGCGATCCGTGGTTCGAATCCCGTTAGCAGCCAACTATTTTTTCGTGGATTTCATTTTTCTGTGTGTTTTTCAAATTGATCAATTAATTTGGTCTAGAATTTCAAAGAACTTCGTTCTGAAAAAAATTACAACTTCACAATAAGAATGTGTTCTTGAATATAATATAGGCAAAATTCTATTCACTATGCTTAGGTAATTTTCGCATTTGTTTTATCCTTACTCTTTCTCCAACAGATTCGCCATACATGTATAATGCATATTGAAATGACGTAAAATTGCTTCGTGTACCGGGTGTCCCAAATAGATTATGATAACATTCAATCACCCGTGGCCTTTGCCATCGGTTTGCCTCGCGCCCAAAGACATATCCTAAATCGCGAAAGGAACGGCACTAAACGTGATTGTTGTATTAAAGTAAATAGGGTGCACTTAAAATCACACATATCATCGTACTTAAGTATAGCGATCAATAAAACCACTTATCTTCTAGATTATTGGCAAGTCTATTGGGCGGGTCACGAGTCGCGGGTGCCTGAAATCCGATAACAATCGATTAAAATTATTTACGGACAGATCGGCTCAAGTATTTGGTTGTTTATATATATATATATATAAAGAAACCCGTATTTCCCTACCCGCCAAGTTTTCTCCACAACCAGCGACAACCACTTACCAATGGTTATGGTGGTGGATAGCCCATGGTGTCAGATCGAAAATATGCGAGTTTGGTGGGGGTGCTGAAAATGTGCTTTCTAGCATATTGTTTTGTTATGGGAAGGCCCTAAATGCTTCAGATTGTTTCAAAATAGGCGCGCCGACTGTGTCGGTGAGTCTAGAAGTTTCCGGAAAAACCTGCTCTAGAAAGTTCTGGAAGAAGAAGGTTCTAGAAAATTCCCGAAAGTTCTACAAGATTCTAAACTGAGTAGCGGAATGTGTCGGTGTGTGTAAAAGGTTCCTGTACATTCAATAAATTTCTTGTAAGTTCTGGAAGGAGAATATTCTAGAAGGTTCGCGAAAGTTCTATGACGATCCAAACAGTGTACTAAAAATCTACGCGTGCGAAGCCGCGCGGGTATAGCTAGTTTTTAATAAAACGATCAAAAAGTTCTCTAAGCATAATTCACAACTCAAATCTGGGCTAACTTTCCCCTGTACCATGACTCAAGCAGTTTAAAAACAATTTTACAATACTGTCTACGAGAGTCCACATAGTAACTTCCCATCATCGAAGCTTTTCGAACATTCTGCATTAATTTAGAATAAACTGAACTATTCTCAAAGCAAACATAATCACTAGAAATGTAGAGAAATCATCGAAGTGTGGTGAAAAGACATTGTGTATATAACCTATGAGGGCAGATGCGGAGTTCAGAGTTGCTTAAAATTAGCTTACCTGCACGTCTTACCAGAAACAGGCAATAGAGTGAATACATTATTATCATATATTGTTCTGAGATATTTAGTGATCTTGAGCCTAGCTTTTGGTACTAGCATTTTGTCTTCATTAACTAGTAAAATGACGTTTTCACAGAATATCTAGTCTAGCGACCCAGCAAATGAAACTATAGCAACCTCAGTAGTGATGAGAGGACAAAAATCCACGGAGGATTTTGTCTGGGGACTCGGTAAAAGAGCCCGGGTTCGTTTGAACTGTTCAAAAGCCGCAGTTTTAAAATGTTCAACTGTGATTTGCATCCACATTAATAAAATAATGCAAGAGAATATAACCCATACGTTCTTAAGTATGTTAAACACTTTTCTTATTTATCAACAGAGTGCGATTTCATATACGTACAATAAACATGACAAATAGAACTTTATTTAATAATGTAATTTTTATGTTGTAAACCCCTGATGGAAGTAACCATGAATTGAAATTTTCACAAAGGAACTGAGCATTTTACTACGATTTTGAATACATTAAAAACCAGTAGCTTATCAGCCGGTACCTGCGAGTGCACCCGTAAAGCCTTCTGACTTCACCTCAGCTCCATAAACAATTCTATTGTAAACCATATTTAGAGGATATTTATGAATGGCTAAAAGCGAGTTATGATAATATTACGTTATGTCCTTAATTCGCTTAAAAGGCAAATGATTTAATTTGTTTTAATATTATATATATAAAAACCAATCTACAAACTTTCGCGATTTCGGGATACAAGAATTTTTTTCTCAAGATAGAGCATTGATTTTAAAATAACAAAAAGAAAAAAATATATAGGAAACAAAACGCATTATAGCGATAGCATATTTCTAAAATAGTGGAAAGGTATTTTCATTGGTATTAATATATTTCACCAATTCAGGCATGTATCAAATATGGGGTATAAAAGCAAAGGCAGCAATATCCAAAAAAAAAATTGGACGCAGTCATCAAGGATTACTAATTTATAATGTTCTGAATTCAAGAATTTATAGGAAATAAAAAGTCTATAAATCTATAGGAAATATAATTTTGGAAGGGATAAATATCAGGGGCGTGCAGTGGGAACATCGCAGCATGACTTTAACCTAACCAATTATTTGGAAAAAATCGGAATACAACATAATATAATTTCGTAATATTTCTATCACAATTGTTATCATAATATTCATATTTTGATATATCATCATAATCTGTCGCGTAAATATTAAATTTATATTATTTTCATGCTTCAATGTTCCCACTGCCTGATAGATACATAAAATCTTGAATTCATTACATTTTAAATTAGTAATCCTATTTTTTTTAATTTTTCGGATATTGCTATTTATATTAATATGTGAAATGTAATGATGAATTTACACTTTTCACTGCTTAGTATCGGTGGAACTATATTTTACACATATATATATGCCGCGAATATGTTTGTGACTTGTTGATATTGCAGGTTGATGCGCATGTTGCCAGTTAATAAAAATAACGAAATCTTATGAAAATACAATCGAGATGTACAGATTTTTTTAAATTCTCGAGATCTTATTTAATGTGTAGAAATGAAATATATACCAAAATCATTTAATATTCAAGTCACTTTAAGAATTTTAAATGAGAAAAAGATCGATATGTATATTTTTTAAAATCATTTAGGGAGCGTGTGGACCGTAACGGTTAAAGTCTTCATCCTTCTCACAACGGTCTGCTCAATCTTCCCCTGATCATGGTGTTTTCATAGCGTCGTACAGAATTTAAAAAAACTTATTGTATGTGTCGGGGACGTATATTGCATAGACTGTGTTTAAAGGCTGGCTCTCTGGTTTTTTGCTAATTTGGTGAAAAAATAAAACATAAATTTTATTTATTAGTTCGCCCATTATTTCAATCATATATTTCACCATTTATATACAAGTAAAAGTACATCGACGGTCCCTTATTGAATAAGCAAAAATTCTATTGTCATGTGATCTTGATTCATGGACTTGAAAATTAATTAAAGTTTTATTTGTTGCACAAAGTCACTGGACACGAATTTAGCGGGATCACGGTTCTTTAATTGACACCAAATTTCGTATTCGCATTAATTATCACTAGAACATTCGCAGCACTGTTGTCCATCGCCAGGGTGTCCAGTTTCGCAGGTAAGTACGCACTTTGGTAAATTCGCTTTTCTACGATCGCTTCTGTGTCGCATTGTCAAACAAATCTACCCACGCGCGCGCTTTTCGCTTTTATACGTAAATTTTATTCCTAAATCGTTTTTATATCTAAATGGCATAGATTTATTTGCAGACACAAAGTATATTCTTAAGCAAAAACTTAAAATAATGATTTCATAGGTTTTGACCCAACGTACATCGCACATACACACACATGTACACACACACACACACACACACACACACACACACACACACACACACACACACACACACACACACACACACACACACACACACACACACACACACACACACACACACACACACACACACACACACATTCACAAACATTACCTTTAAGTACGTAATTTTATAGATATAATTGTAAGCGACTAATAGATATATGGAGCAGACATGTTTCAAACGCCTTAATCTTTTACCTTGTAAAACATCTCCATGCATTGTAAGCTTCAATTCGAATAAATAAAAAATATAAAAAAATAAATTTTGGCTCCAGAATGTTCGACCAGTTTCTCCATATTTCTAGTGATTATAGTTTCTTCGAGAATACTCCAATTGATTCTAGATTCATGTGGACCGTTTGAGAGACTTCGATAATGTGTAGTTACAAATATTTTTAGACTCTCGTGAACAAATTCTCAATTTACTCTATATTTAACTTTTCTTTTGTTATAGTGAAGAAACTCTTTATTCGTTTTAGAATCGTCCGAAAATAAAGAGTAAATTGGATGGTTTTAGAAAATAAAATGAAAATCGAATTTTTACAGATTAGACAGTATCCGTGGCGACAATCGACATAATTTTCACGACATCGTGCATTTTGGATTTGATTCTGCATTCTGGATATATCTTATTCATGACTACCATAAATTTACTATACCAACTCTCCTTCAGAATTCGTATTCGCATCCTCCATTTCTTGAAATAGCAAATCCCCGTTAGATAAATCATCAAAAATCTTAAAATAAAATTTTTACCTAAAATTGTTCTTCTTCTTCTGCTTGTGTTGTGACTGTTATTTCTCGGCTCCTATTCCTGGAATATGGATGACCAGCTGTCCCTCCAACGTAAATTTCAAAATTATTATATACAAATTAGCATCCCAGATATGCCTTGTAATAATCCTGTAATCTTAAACATTAAATTACTTAGGTACTTCTGAATAAAATATAACATTTGCAATCATGTCCGTCGTTAATAATAGGCTGTGATATAAATTCATAGATAATAATTATGGCCCTCGTTAAGCACCCTACAATACTTTGCATTCGACAATTCTGGTCGATTTGCGATTTATAACGGCTGCGAATAAAAAATTGTCTCGGTCATTTAATGCGGTTTGATTGTGCTTTGCGCAAGACGTGAGCGCCTTCAGCCGAAACGTCCATTAGCGCACCCTTTCGAATAGCTATTAGCACTTAGCATTTTTATATCTGAGTATGCAGGTGCTACAAGCTGATGTTAATTGTCCAGTGGTCCACGACACGTACAGATCTTTTCTTTCTGACCTTCTTCGACGATCTTCAGCATCTGTTTGAGCATCACTGTGCTAAATCTCATCCCATGAATATTGGTACTGAAAAAAAGAGGTTATGGTTGTAGGAAGAGACCACGAGAAGTGCTCGATCAGCATATCGTCGCTGTATATATAATAAATCTGAGATGAACGAATCAATTTGTCAATTTTTCATATAAATAATGGAGATTTATTTATTTATTGAAAATAACGGACTAATAAAATATACTGTGTATAGTTTTCTGGGATATTCTGCCGTATACATGTGACCTTTCTGTCCAACGTTTCGGATCCCTATGCAGGGTCCATCATCAGGGCTGAGAGGGCCAGAGAAGTCACATATACATGGCAGAATATCCCAGAAAACTATACACAGAAGAATCTGAACGTGAAAACCTAAGGATATTTTTTTCAATAAAATATAATACATAACATGAACAACAAAAAATACACCAGAATAAAAGTTATAGCAATTTAAAATAAAAGCAAGGATAAATGAAAAGTACTAACAAGATGGAGACAAGATCTGGACTATCTAATCAGAGATTGTTTGAATCTGGACAGACTTACACCGAAAAAGTTCAGATCCTGTCTTGAGTTTGTAAGACAACATATCCGTGACATTGGAGCATGGAATCCATAATTAGTTCTACGATGGCTAAGGAACAACAGTTCATTATTTCTGAGTCTACGAGAAGGGATATTGAATTTTATTTGGCCCAGTAACAAAGCCGTTTAATATTTTGAATATGGTGGCTAAGTCAATGTTTTTTCTACGTTTTTGGAGGTTATAAATTTTTAAAATTGACTCAATTTCACCGTACGATTAATTTGCTCTATCCAATCCCATAATCCATGCAACTTTTTTTAAGAAACGATGTTGCACTGATTCGATGTGACTTATTTGGTTCATATATAAGGCAGACCAAATCATACAGGCATATTCTAAGATAGGACAGGCTAAAAAAATACTAAAAAAACATTGTCGTTCATCTGGAAAGTCTGCCTAGTAATTATTTCAAATACTATACCGTTGTATTTTGCTATTACTTTGTGGTTATTCATTATGAATATAATTAAACTAGTTAACTTAGTTTACACCACTAAAATTTATTTGGTAAAACCAACCGGTTTCGGAAACGACGTTCCTTCATCAGGGTATACCCAATACTGTATTGGGTATACCCTGATGAAGGAACGTCGTTTCCGAAACCGGTTGGTTTTACCAAATAAATTTTAGTGGTGTAAACTAAGTTAACTAGTTTAATTATATTTCAAATACTTTTTATAAATCTAGTCTGTGCAATTATTTTTTAAAACAGTTTTATTCGTTTATCTCAGAATGTACTAAAACGTCACACAGGATTAATTATACAAACAGCGATGATATAGGGGACCCAGCTGAAGCAAGTCGATAGATTCAAATACCTTGGGGTGGAATATTCCAGCGACGAGAGGCAGGAAAGTGAAATAGATGAAAGAGTTAGAGCTGCGGTGGGCGTTATACGATCTCTATTTAAAGTGCGGTGATTAGAAAACCGGAGATAAGTGTCAAGATTGTCTGGCAGCTGATTGCCCGATTTTTTAAATTAAATGTACGATATGCATTTGCATACGTTTACGAAAACATGTATAAGTTCATTAACCGTTAAAACGATCAAACTGATAAATATAAGTTTATGAGAGATGTTTGAAGAAAACTTTTTCCTTACGGGGTTATTTATCCTGTTTCAAGCCAGCGTTGTGTATACACGACGGAGGGCGTCCTGGATTGCACGTCTTGAACATGAGAGGGTTAAGAACTAAAGAATAGTTATAGTCCTACTTAGATTTTAAACTACTTATTTAAACGATAGTTACAATAAAACTCACGTAATATCCTTACAAGTAGCGTACTAGAAAATGTTTTTCTTCCATTAAATTTTAAAATTTATTATTTTAATATTTCTAATGATGATAATTTCGTTTTATTATTCATTTATGTTACAGTTAAAAATGAAGATATTAGAAAGGAATGTAAAGCTGATCTTAGCATAATTCATAGAATTAAAACAGGGTCGCTCAGGTGGTTTGTGCATGTTGAGCGAATGAATGAGAGGGCGACCGCGGAAGACGTGGCATGACCAGATTAACCAGATACTGGAAAATGGTCCCGTTAGAAGCCTCAACAAACGTCGAGCTTGCATCGAAGATGTATGAATGTGGATGAGGTGAGAGTTGTATGTCAGGACAGAAGAGTATGGCGCTCTATCCTCTCTGCCTACCCCCACGGCGAAACGGCGTGATGGTAAGTAAGTATAATTTCGCAAAAATATGCAAGTAGAAACCTTCAAAATCAAATAATTTGTCGGAAAAACGGCTATGGGGCATTGGCTGCAGTAGGTAGAAATATTGATGAAGATGGAAGATCCTTGCCAAAGTGATGATGCTGAATTCTCCACAAGAATGTGTATGTCCATCAGTTGCAACGATTGTCCACAGGCAGGCTACCTGTACAGGAAATATAGAGCACCATCTCTCTCGCTCTCTCTTAAATTAGCTGGCGCGTAGCAGCAAGATGTACGGTGGGTCGGTCGACACATTATTATCGTAATTTATTGGTGATCATCTGAACCAATCTGCTTTCATTTGGTTCCTCATATTACCTGGATCGGAAGTCAAATAAATCATGGAAGGTTGGTTGTTATTCTCGACAAGTCACCCCTTAAACTTTCAGGTCATCGACAGAGTTATCGCTTCCAGCGTGTACGGATGCTTGTCATCCTCGTTGCAAACGTATTGTTAGCAACTTACCGATAGTGTTGAGCAACCAATTATCCAATAACTTATGATCGTGAGTGAATTAAAGGTATTTCCTCACCTGCGATTAATATTATTGAACTCGTTGCAAAATTTTCACTAATCTGTGAGCGACTCGGCTGGTCTGCTTGTCTGAGGTAATTGCTGGTACAATTATTTATCCTGCCTGTTAGTTTCCTTCTTGGACAAATGATTTATTTGATCGAATTAACTATCGCGCGTACTTATGGGTAGTTTTGTGCAAAATTTTGTGATTAACGTCTGTTTGCTCGTTCTGCAATTTGTCTAATAGAATTACAATCAATCATCAGATGCATGACGTTGAAAGATCTCACGTGCTTGAAGATTTCTCAAACGAAGCCAGTACTCAATGATAATGAAACATTCGAGTCATTGAGTATCAAAATTTACCCAACCCCCATTTTTGTTTTTAGATATGAATGTCAAAACATTTTACATTGAATATTACATTTTTTTTATACATGTTTAACTGTCCGCATTAAAGTAATACTTGTGTTTGGGGACAGGAGTATGATACATAAGAGCATGAATGAATAAGTATGTATAAGTTAATAATGGAACAGTGTAGAGAAATACAAACATAATAATATAAATATTAGTGACTCAAGTATACTAATTATTTCGGAGTATCGTTATTTTTTATAATTCTAACCATTTTTATTTTAATTATGCATATTCTATTTGTTTTATGTGTTTCTAGAATTTCGTATAGTGTTCTTCAGTTCTAATATTCATTGGTAAGTAATTGAAATATTTGACACCTAGATATGTATAATGGTGTTGCATGGCTGTTTTGTTATATTTAGGAATGTTTAAGCATCCTATTATTTGCACTCTTTGGCTATGACCATGAGTATTATGAGTTTGTGGTGTATTTATATTTTGTTGAGTGAATGTTTCTTTATATATTCGTAAAATTGAGGTGTTTTTGTATCTTCTGTCTAATGTTGGTACATTAATTTCTTTAAAAAGTAAATCTGTAGGGAAGGTTCTATGTTTTTTTAATATTACTTTGAGAATTAATTTTTGAGTTGTTTTAAGTTACTTTTATAAGAGCCCCCCCAACCAATTATTCCGTATCGTAATATTGATTGCATAAAAGCATAATATAATGTTCTAAGTGATTCAATCGTTAAAATGTTGCATTATCTTAAAAATATATACATCATTTTCTCACTCTATTTACAATCATGTTTAAATATTCTTCCATTTCAATTGTTTTTCATATCAGTTAACCATCATTACAAGTATCAATCTGAATTTATAGTTTATTAAAAATTAGTTTGAGTTTCAAAAAACACCTAGGTACATAGTAAAATGTCTGTCAATCTTACTGCTTCGCACTAATAATAAAGGGTGTTTATTTAAGAGACGGAAAATTTTAAATTGAAATAAAATACAGAAAAGTGATGCAAATATCCATGAAAGTAGCTTTATTTGACAGATAATTTTATGGCATTAATATTTTAATATGATTTTGGACATATGACCGCCGTGGCTGGTGCGTACATGGCGTAATCTGGAAGTTTAATTTTCACCCTCTCTTAGCAGCAAATCAAGCTGCATTTTTTTTAATTGCATAACAGATTGCTCCATTTACTATGCAAGTCACAACTTGAGTGAGTACATATATGGAGGCGATTCTCTGCTTGATGCTTTCAATGATCGCTCAGTTCATTTAGGAGTTGCACACTACGCGTTATGGTGTGTTTATTCATTACATCTGTTCCTCATTTTGGGACATGAAATAGCGCGTTCGCAGTAATGCGTCGAATGTTGGCTTCCAAGTGCTCAATTGTTTCTGGTTTATCGGCGTAGATATGCGATTTTACATATCCTCAGAGAAAATAATCTAATGGCGTTAAATCGCACGAACGAGGTGGCCAGTTAACAGGTTCATTTCGTGAAATTAATCGTTTGTCAAATTGTTCTTTCAGTAAATTAATTATATCGCGCGCTGTATGGCATGTGGCGCTTTTTTGCTAAAACCACATATCTGCAACATTAATGCCTTCTAAATGAGGTACGAAAAAGTTAGTAATCATGTCTATGTACGAAAAAGTTAATAATCATGTCTCTGTACCGCTAACCGTTGACTATAACGTTCTTATCATCATAATTTTTGAAGACATACGGACCAGTGATTTCATCGGCCCAGAAAGCCTACCAAAATTTTCTGGATGTAATGGTGTTTCAACAATGTATTGTGGATTATCACTGCTCCAAATGCGGCAATTCTGTTGACATAGCCACTTGATTAAAAGTGTGCTACATCACTGAACACATTTCCTCTTCTTCTCGTGCCCTGTCCGTTTAACAGACATTGGCTATCATGTTGGCTACGCGGACTTTGTTTACTGCGGCCCGGAACAGCTCCACAGTAGACTGGCCAAACCACTGTCTCAAGTTTTTCAGCCATGAAGTCCTCCTTCTTCCAGAGCCCCGACTTCCGGCAATCTTTCGCTGCATTATGAGATGCAAGATCTCGTATTTCTCTGGATGTCTCCTCACATGTCCTAGATATTGAAGTTTTCGGATTTTTATTGTTTTAATAACTTCTTTTTCTTTATTCATCCGAGCCATAACATTTTCATTCGTAACTCTGTCCATCCAGCTTATTTTGAGAATTCTTCTGTAGATCCACATCTCGAATGCCTCGAGTCGCCTTTTCAGTTCTTCGGTAAGCGTCCATGCTTCCATTCCATAGAATAATACTGAAAACACGTAACATCTGAATATTCGAATTCGTAATCTTAGGTTGAGATCATGACTGCAGAACATCTTTTTCATGCGGATAAAAGTTGCACGAGCTTGCTCTATGCGGCATTTGATTTCAACCGAAGGATCCCATCCTTTATTTAAGTTGCAGCCCAAGTATACAATACTATGTACCTTCTCTAGTTTCGTTCCAGCTATATAAAGTTTGTCATTCAACTGCTTTATTTGGAACACATTTGGATTGTGAAAATTGGACCTTCAGATTATGCCATCTATGCGCCAGCCACGAAGATAACATGGCCATAATTATATTAAAATATTAGTATCATAATATTATCTGTAAAACGAAGCTAATTTCATGGATAGTCAAGATATTTTTCTGTATTTTATTTCAATTTAAAGTTCTCAGTCTCCAAAAAAAACATCATTTACGAAATAAAATTAAATATTTAGGAAACGTAATAGACAAAAACCTAAAGACCAAATTAGCGAAACCGTCAACAAAATAAGAAAACTAATATACATTTAAAAAAATATAAAAACATTGTCATTGAAAAACTAAACTCCAGTACACCACGCTAAAGTGCAAGTAAATCTCCTATACGCTGCAATCAGCTGCATATAAAAATTCCGTGTAAAAATATCGCAAGAAATTATTTCACTCGCGTTTAAAAATAATAGCGCATGTTGCAAAATTTATGGCTGAATAATACCTACTTAATTGAAAAATGTTGTCGCATATAAATTCTCATAATCTTGCCATTGAAAGTTAGTGCCACTATTATTATATAAGTATTGCAAATTAAATACGCATAACGGAATTCTTAAAAGTTTAATTCAGCCGTTATGATATTTAACGGTGCCGTTTAGTGTCCAGTGTAATGGACCCTGGACAGTAGCTAAATGGTTATTGCTGCCTTACCAACTCAATCTTTCTCCCTTCAATGTCAAAATGCAACCGATTTTACGATCAGGTTTATTTAAAAATATGAATTTAAAATTCTTTCATATTATTGATGGATAAATTTAAGTTTGCAGAAATAATTCGCGATAATTTTCAAAATGGATGGAATAAAATAATGTTTAATATATAATTTACTCGAGTTTTATTATATAACTATAATAAAATATTGATGTTAAAATATGAGCAACGTTTAATTTAGTGGGGCGACCCTTGCGTGCTGCTCAAGCCGCGGTGATTGACGTGTCTCACTCGGACGCCCGCGCCTCATCAATGTTGTTGTTGTAATTCTAACGAAATTCCAATGAGACAGACAGAAATAAATTCTATAAGAACTGCACACATAATAGAAGATTTCCGAATGCATTGATTATTTTTTAAATTTAATTAATTAAATTTCTTAAGTAAATAAATAAATTAATTTAATCATTTTAGAATAAATTGGAACTGGAAACTATAAATCGGAAAAAAACGCGACACGACTATACTTTATACCCTTACCAGCGGTTATATTGCGCTGAGTCAGACTTATTTTGACGTTTGGCAAAACCACAGAAACGAAACAGATAGCGGGAAATTCAGTGCGAAAGTTGACGACCAGCGATTTAAATACCAGAGTGTCTACCTGCGTGTGAGAGTTTTCTAGCAGCGAATTAGTGGGATAAAAACGCTGTAATAAAAAGTTTTACAGACAAGTGAAAGATTCTCGAGAGACGATAAACCTATAAATTGTTAAAAAACCTGTATTGTTTACAATATTCGCCAATTTTCAATGAATCTAGTTCTTTTAAAGAATTTTTTAAAATTTTGTTATTTCGTTTTTTCTTATTTCCATTTTAATATTGAACATTATAAACATATGAGTATTGGGCTTCCTCTTGGAATGGAAGTCTAATTGTATTTATTCCCCTATGTATCATGTTTTTTAAAAGTTCTGCTAATATTTTTCCAGTGAGGGTTTTAAAAATAAGTACCATCAAAGAATATTATTTGTTTGAAGACAATGATATTGAGTTCTTTCAGTACTGAACTGGACCAAATAATTATTATAGTTTTGACAAAATAACTCAATAATGCGTGTTGCAAACTTTAGTTTACATATGTTAATTATAATTCTACAATATCTTATCAATCGTGTCTTGACCGTTATTAAATAATATCAAATATCTGACATTTCTCATAGGAACATTATAGTTTTATACGACCAATTATTATTTAAAACTATATTATGGAACAATATAGTTTTATATGAATACGTATTAGTTGATCTTTTAATCCTTTCCAAAATAATCTATTATAATCGTTGGCAATTGGTACTTTTTCACTTCCTACTTTTATAACGGAGTGCTGTTTTTATTTGATGTTATTCAACTATCAATAATCAATTCAGGTTGTCATCTTCCCAAACATATGATATAAGGCTTAGAAATGAAGGGTCCAAGAAAAGAGAAGCCTATTTCACCATTTCAACTCAGACAACAAAGATTTCTGCTCCACGTCCTTCGTTATCGGTTATCTATTCGTTTATCTCCAACATTGCTTTGTATTGTAATGCATAAATATTTCATTAAATTATGTCGAATTCACAATAATTTGTAATACTTTTGAAATGTCTACGTGCAGAAAATTTCTTGACATTTATTCCAACACAGCATTATTAATATCAAGAAATCGAACATTTTGATTTACTTCGTTGCACCACCATTTAATTGTAGGTTCTTCATGCACAGTGCTCTAGAAATGATCTCATGTATGCCCTGAAACCTTTCTCAGGTTCTTGTACTCCTCAGCCAAGTCACAGCAAGAGGGTGCGGCTCCCAGGAGGCGGATAGGTAGTCCAAGGTACA
The DNA here is from genome assembly GCA_016648135.1 of Agrypnia vestita. NCBI lineage: Eukaryota > Metazoa > Arthropoda > Insecta > Trichoptera > Phryganeidae > Agrypnia > Agrypnia vestita. The sequence goes on along the minus strand of JADDOH010014086.1, from coordinate 22,805 downwards.
ATAGACAATGAATGTGTACACCTGAGGCGGCTGGTTCAACCCTTCCGCAGCCATGCAGCAACGTGGGTCTACCAAGCACATCAAACCCTTTGCAGGGTTGATAAAGTTACCGCGTTGGTATATTGAAGACCACCACTTTGGAAGTATAAAATAATAATTCCCACCCTACCTACGAAATCTTCCGATATTGCGTGACGGTGTCGCGTAATGATAGGCACAAGGTACAAGCAAATAAGGAATAATAATCACAGTCTATTGCGCCGAATTTATTGTGGACAAATTAAGGTTACAAGTGAAATTATACTTAGAAGGTTAAATGCTTCTAATCGAGAAAATAGCCAAGGGCGGAAGGAAAAATATGGCGCCAATGGCACGGAACATTAATAATACTATTATGAATGTAACGACGTAACGGTGTCTGTCACTAACGCCATCATAACACTACGTTATACTATGTTAGACATATATTCACTATTTATAACAATATTTAATATCGGAGTTCATTTTTTGGGATTTTTTTTTTACGCTTCGACAGGCCAGGAGGCCCAATTACAGAAGCAACATACATCAAAAAACACCCAGGCTTGAGTAAATCACGTGGATTAATTTGTGAACTCACCGGGAATCGAACCCGGAACTCTCGTGTGGGAGGCCAGTGTCATTCCACTGCGCGACGAAGGCCGCCGAAACTTTACCCAACATATTTTCGTTAAATAATAATAAAATTAGCATTTTTTCTCGACATTAAATGTAAAATAGGTCACCACGAAAACCTTTTTTATTTTATCGGGATAATATATAGCCTATATTCACCCTTAAAGTCCATTTTAAATATTGGTGAAAGAAGTTTTGAAATCGGATTAGTAGTTTCGGAGATTACCTCCTTCGTACATCTAAACTTACAAACTTTACCTCTTTATATATTAGTATAGATGAAAACGGGATGAGATCAGCTATATACTAATTTTGTGAATGGAATGATATCAGCTATTAGATTCTAGTGGTTATGATTACGGATGGACATGCGAAATTATGTATTCGGGGAAATTTGAAAATTGGATATGTAATTTCTTTTATATTAGAAATATGAATTGTTATATGACGTACTAAAATAATAAATAAAAAAAATTAACCCATGAAAACCAAGTTTTTATTTTACTTCCTTTCTTTGTAAATTAAGTTTACCGTCATGTAATAATTGATTGACTGAAAATGAAACATGTCTAGACAAATATCTATGTCAAAAATCTCGAAAAATATCTCTTTATTATTTGATTTCTTTCCAAAAAACCGAATTTTGTTGTCATCTGTGAAACAATTGTCATAAATGTTCGAAATTCGTAGTGAAGTGCCTATTTATTATACAAACGGAGTAATTCAAAATTTAAATATTCCGTGACGTCGTTAGGCCGCTGTTGCTAGTAATCAAACTTTTGTATGGTTTCCAATTTTAAAAAACCATTAAAAATTTGAAAAATCCAAAATTATTATTATTTTAGCGAAAATTTGATAGATCTTTTTGATCGTCGCCACGAGTTTGCTTGCAAAGTTTCAGCTTGTTGGATCACGGGAAAAGGGTTAAAAATCGATCCAAAGTTTTATCGTCAAGGAAACAAGCAAGCAGACGCCACGAGTTAAAAGAAAGGAAGTAATAAAATACTATTACAATGGCGAGTTTATTGCCAGTGGTCAGTTTTTTCCAAACAACCACACAATTTAGTGGAACTGTTAAAATAGGTTGAACATAGCCTCCAAGATAAATGCCTCCCGCCTCAGGTGGCTTCATAAATTTGGATGCCACATCTTCATTGCTTCTTGCTAACAGAAGAAGGCCACCTTCTTAGACATTCAAATAAATACAGTGTTGATTATTTGTGTTTAAACAAATAAATCAATCCGTCAAAATAATATTGGTATGATAAATATTTAAGTAGACACGAGGTTATAAAGAAGCCACTTCGTTTAATTATTTTAACACAACCATTTATGTAATTTAGTTCTTATGATAAAAAAACGCATTTTATATTGACCTTAGACAATTAAAACCTTGGTTTGTTTATAACGATTTGAATACTTTATTGAAATATGAAATCACATCCGCCATGTGTTGACAGGAAACAGAAAGATCGTACGTGGAATGCCGTTTGAAGAGTAAAATATATTTCTTTATTATTTCATTGTCACGATAAAGCGCGTGTTTTATAAAAGATACAAAAAAATTAGAGGGCGTCCGCGAAAGACTTGGCACAATCAGATATCACAAGTGGATAGCCCTGTTGAATGCCCCAACAACCGTAGAAGATGTATCTTTGCATGTAGCCGAAGCAAAAGTGGTGTGCCAAGATAAAATAATATGGCGTGCTATCCTGTCTGCATACCCCTGTGTTAGTTAGTTTACTAAAAAAAAATTGTAGGATTAAATTTGCAGCAAATTTTTCAATTGTCAAACATTTTTATTTTATTTGGCACCTGTCACTACATCCCATCCAAATTTTATCTTATTACAAAAATACTCTTATTAATTTCTTCTTCTTCTTTTTCATCAGCCTTCGTCTCTCCACTGCTGGATATGGGCCTCTTCCTTCCCTTTCCATCCTTCCTTGTTCGGCGGAGCCTGTAACCGCTAGAAGATGCGTCCCCAGGTGGCGGATAGGGGAAAGCTCGCCAGATATGGAGGGCAGGAGGGAAATAAAATACCTCTCGCAGACCAACAGGCAGTAGCGTCTGACCCATAATGGGCGGCTACAAACAGCGTCTGTTCCCTATGTTAAGGGCGGCTGATTCAAAACTCACCAACCCGTCTGGCAAGCATGGTGTTTTAATGCCAAACCCCTTCCAAATTAAATTAAACGATCCCGAATTCCTTATTACTTTACTTGAGTTAAATTATGTTAATTATATATAATGCTACTCGAGTTTCGAGAGAGACAGATCCTTATCATCCTTATCAATGGGTAAGTATTATACTAAATACTTACAAATCTACAAAGTAGATTGAATCCAGTGGAGATGAGATCCCTCAGACGTATGTGTGGCAAATCAATTTATGATAGAGTAAATAATGCAGATATTAGGAATGAATGTAAAGCTGATCTTAGCATAATTAATATAATTAAAAAAGGGTTGCTCAGATGCTTTGGGCATGTTGAGCGAATGAATGAGGGAAGAATGGTAAAAAAGATATATAATGCAAGTGTTGATGGCGCCAGAAGGAGAGGGCGACCGCGGAAGACGTGGCATGACCAGATCAACCAGATACTGGAAGATGTTCCTGTTAGAAGCCTCAACAAACGGCGAGCTTGCATGCGAAGATATATGAACGTGGATGAGGCGAGAGTTGTATGTCAGGACAGAAGAGTGTGGCGCTCTATCCTCTCTACTTACCCCGACGGGGAAACGGCGTGATGGTAAGTAAGTAAGTAAATACAAATCTACTAAATACTTTAAAATACTCTCCCCTTTAACCGCACCTCCTTATTTTGATATACTTTGTGTACAAAACTACACCGTTGGGCGGATCTTACCTAAATTTTGCATACTTATTCTTTAGGACCCCACCTTCCTCCTCCTCTCAATATAATTTTCATGCAAATCTGAACCGTTAGACCCAAATTTTGTATACGTATTCTTGAGGACCCGGTGGAAAAAAGCCATATTTCCTCCTGGACATGCCATCCACCTCAGCTTAGATTAAATGGAAACATTGTTTTTATTAGGGGCTCAGCAAAACAATGGAACCTTTGTTTCCTATACAAACTAATTTTTAACTTAATCCCTAACCCGTGCAACGCCGTGTACGAACGGCTAGTCTAAAATAAACCAGAATATATCAAACGTGAGCATCTATTCTAGTACACTTGTTGCCTTTTTTAATTGCTTGCCACACGTTACATTACGGCAGTAAATGTGTAATATTTAAAATATTTAACGTCATGTAGGTATGAGTGACAGAAACACCGCTCTACAAAGCCGAAGCTGGCCGATTATCTCTTTCTAATGCTTGATATGTAATATTTACTGCCGGGTATAGGTCTTTTCATATAAGCTTGCAATTGAGTTAGCGTGGGTAGGCACAGTGCGTAATACGCGCATTGTTTCGTTGTGTTAAGTTTACGGATACGAGAGGGGCGTATCGGTATACTTAACACATGCGCATATTACGCACTGTACCTACACTAACTCAATTACAAGCTTATATGAAGAGACCCATACTGTACATCATGACACATTGCGAACACCACAATCTATATTAACCCTACCAAATGTCTCTTTTTTACTCCCTTTCTTTTAACTCGTAGCGTCTGCTTTGGATCGATTTTTAACCCCTTTCCCGTGATACAATTGAGCTGAAACATTGCAAATGATCGAACAAATTTTCGTTTAAAAAAATTTAATTATAGTATAATTTTGGATTTTTCGAAATTGTAACGGTTTTTCAAATTGGAAACCATACAAATGAGAAAGGATTCCGACGCGTGGAGAAGGCGCAAACCCTGTTTCAACTAGTAGACGGTTTCGCCGACGCCGTGACCCCCTATACCAATTATTACATTTTCAATATTCTGTAAGTTTTACGGATAATAATACACCTACATGGAATAGATTTTCCACATGAACTTAAAGCATGAGGAATATGTTGATAGAATATCAAATTGTAAATAATACAAATGAGAAAGGGAGCATAATAAAAACTTGGTTTTTATGAGTAAGTTTTTTATTACATTATAAAAAAAAACTTGATATTAATTATTTATTTTATTTTAAAAAATCCCCGACTTTTTACAACACCCATTACATTTACGGATATAAATTATTGTATATTATTTATTTATACAGTAATTTATTATATCCACAGGCGTGAATGTGATGCATATAGGTATAATACACAAGCATGAGATTTTATCTTAACGTCCTACATACAGCAACTACAAATTGGGGTGTGAATAGCAATGTAAATAAAGCAGACAATGTCTGATTGATGAGACGATTGTATGCTAGCCCAATTCGCCGCGGGCCAGTGGCTGCGACGAAATATAAATGAAAGTAAAATGATATGAAAACGTTGAAATATTGAAGTGCACATTATTCAACCCCAGATCATTGAATACATAAATTTTAATGCAGCTTTGAAATATCATTATTGCATTTAAATGGATTAAATGTGCATAATTCTGTATTGAGAAGTGTTACGGTTATATACGAGTCTAAAAGCATTACAATCCGCGTGATTCTAGAATCAACTACCCTATTTTCGGAAAAACAACAAATTATTAGAAATATGGAGGAACAGGCCGAACATTCGCGAAACCAACATTTTTGTATAAAAGAAATACGAGCGCGCGCGCGAGTGAGTTATTTTTGATAGCGGGCTAACGCTACAGAAAGGCGAACCGTGCGAGTTGACCAGAGACAAAAAACAAGCGACAGGCACACGGCGCGAGTGAGTATTTACGTGCGAAATTAAGCGGAACGACCTGGCGATAAATGTGCAGCGATGATTCTAGTGACGTATTCCAGAAACAATTAGTGTGAATTAAAGAACGGTGCTACAATTTAATTCGTGTCGTTTGACTTTGTGTAAGAAATAAATAAAAATTAAAGTTTCATTTGCCTCCTATAATACTGCTCTGTAAAATTTGTATAAAAGTTGAATGAAAGAAAATATATTATTTGAGCCATCTGGTAGCTTTAGGGATGGACATTGTTACGTAGAGAATTGTATATTTTGATTATTGTTTAATGCCAATGACATATGCGACATAGCCATGGATGCACCTATGAGTTTTAATTTCAATTAAACTGAAATATTAAAAAAAAAAAAACTAAATATTTCATTAAAAAAGCGTGAAGTCAATGTTCTCATTAAATTCAATAACCATTTCGAAATCACACCTACTAATTTTGAAAACGGAATTTCATTTTATTTAATATCAATTTTGAAAACGGAATGAACTTTTAGAAAGGAAGTTTCTTAGGAAGGAAAAGGAAGATTAGGAAGATTATTATTACTGGGGATGGCATTGCCGAATTTCGAATACCTTGTATTTTTAAAATATTTGTTCATATGATAAACCACGAAAATTATGAACTTTCCGCTGAAGATTATTAATGATAGGCAAAGTTGACAATATAAGATAATTTTTGGTTACAAAATATGTTGAGAAGGGGTGGGGAGGGTGGATTGGGACGTAGAAATAGGATGAAGGAACGGAGGATGGGAATAGATCGGAACGTTAATTGGGTGAACTAGTTTGGGTGCCGATGTGAAATTAATTTTCGAACGGTCAAGTTTAAAATATTAATGTGGTTGTAATTTGCGGATCTGTAGATGACAAAGATGAAGGAGTTTTGTTTAGAGTTGGTCTTGCAAAGGGGAATATGAAAAGTGGATGATTGTCTGCTGTTGCAGAACATTAAATGCTTTTATGTGATAACATGTCTTTTCTACTATAAAGCATTTATGTTCAGATCTGGTTATCTATTTTTTTAATAAGAAGTCCACCTGGCAACCAAAATTTGTGTACTAGAATTATTCCAACTGCAAGTCCAAATAATTGTTTTCCTTTTTTGATTATCCGGTGGAAGCGGACCAGTCACGGTCAACCGGAGTCTGCGAGAGAAGGTTTTTTTATGGTCACACTGTATTTGATCTTAATAATTGATCGACGCAATGTACTACTTTTGGAGTGTAGCGGGTGGGTTAAAAAATTGTCAAATAAAAATAAATATATGGGAATTGAAAAAATAATTATAATTAATCATTAATTAACATAAGTCTCACAGAGACAAAGCTACTTATAGGCTTATGACCTGTATGAGCTGGCTTAAGTGATCACTTTACACAACGTTCAACAATTCCACCGTTAAAACATCCACAAATTATAAATTTTTTTAAAGTGGTATATATATGTTCTAAATCAGTTTCTTTCATATATTTGAATAGACAATACTAGAGACATCCATGGTCCTTCCAATGACATAGTACACATAGATTTCGCAGCTGGTAACGACACCTCTACATTTTTAAAGAAAAATATTAAGCAATATTCTTTTTAATTCACGTATGATATTCTTCAAAATTAATTGACGTATACACCAGAATACGCCTGAAAATTATTATTTCAAAAGTTTTGACTTCTTTTATAGACCAGAATATATTTTTAAAAATATTTTTATATTTGAAATATTGTCTAAAATAATTAATTCCCACATATTTATTTTTGTTTTTGTTAATGTCTATACTTCGAATTATATTTTTTTAATTATAATTCAATTATAATTATTTGTATACGGTGTGTCCTAATGAAAGGACCATTGGCCCCGAAACGTGTTGATAAATCAATTAATAGAGGTTTATACAAAATATATTCTGGTTATTTATAGAATATAAATGACATTACCACAAAATCTTGTGCAATTATCGATGAAGTACACAATGTTTTGAGATTTTTTCGTTTTTGGTTATGTTACAATGTGTGTAATTAAAAAAAAATCGGTAAAAAAAATATGGATAATATGCATTAAACTAGTAGCATGGATAACATACTCGTATTATGACAAATTCAAAGAAAATTCCCCGTGCCTTATTTAAAAATCACATTCAAATTAATACATTTTATGGAATAATGTTTCTATGCAGGGTTAATTTTTACGTCTCATTTTTCTAAATTTCCTTAAATATAAATATATGTCAAATACTTTTTTTTTATTTAGACGCCCACATTTGAGGCACCCGTTATCTTATGGGAACAGATCAATCACCGAGATAAGTCTCGGTGTCCTACCCAATCCGCAAGGCCACCCGCTATTGTCGCTCTGGTTCCGGCTGCGGCGCCAGGGGCGCTGCTGTGCTCTCGATTAGCAGAGACACGAACCATTACATTAATCTCAACACCAAGAATGCCCTTTACGCGGCGACAAGAGCCGATGATTATTATTGTATTGTTATTAATTAGCTATGTCATGATTAAATAGCAGGAATCAGGATTTTCGATTATTTAAAAAAAATTATTTTAAAAGAAGCAATCGGCTTTTGCCGATATGCTTTCGGAATCATATATCAATTGTGAAATTAAGACACTTTGTCGGATTACCAAATCTGCCACTTGCATTTACACTTGAATAGTAATTTTTCTTTAAAACAGTAAAATTATATTAAAGAAAACACATTCTTATTGTTATATAAAACAAATTTCTGTGAATTTTATAAACAAATTTATTAATCAACTCGCTATACCCATGTGGCTTTGCATGCGTAGGTTTTAAGTAACTTTTAGTTATATTTTATAAATTTGTGTATTATTAACCTTAATATATAGATAAATGTCGTCGCATATTTTTTATATAAATTTTTGGGTTCTTCAACTCCACTCTTGAAAATATTTAAATATTTTGTTTATTTTCTTAATGAAGTTTTTAACATAAACATGTTAAAAACTTCATTAAGAAAATAAACAATTAAAAACAATTGAAGAGCAAATTGAAAAAAAAACATCTCTATGAACTGAACTAGACACCATTACCTTCAAAGTCAAAGACGTTCACTCTACTACTTCGTCCTAAATATATAATACAATATAATATAATAAAATGTAAGTAATTAAATCTAAATTCTTAGTTCCTTGTCCGAGCACAAGAGCAATACTCTTAAATGGAGAGGAACTATGAATAACACAATTGTGTAATAAAAATTATATTGAACAACAAAACCAAGAAAAAAATTTATCACTGCTACAGATATAAAATGGAAGACCTCATATGTTTTTTTAGGTCCATATGCTTAGATATACTGAATGCGGTAGAAATGCGGTAGAAATAGATAATGTGGGGAAAATCTGTGCTTGATAGAGTAAGAAATGAACATATGAATGTAATACTTGCAGAAGGATAGTAGAAAGAATAAGGAGAGGATGGCTGAGATGGTTTAGTAATGTAGAACGTATATGTGAGGAGAGAATTATAAAGTCTGTGAAGAGTTTGCTGAAGAAACAAATATGCTCTATAAACCTAACAAAACAGCACTGTGGTTATAAGGTAAAGTCAGGACCCAAGAAGTATTCCTCCAGTTACCCTGAATAGTGTTATCCTGAAAGTGACTAAAATAACAAAATACATAGGACACATAATCACCGTTAACCTAATGCATGAGGACGATATTGATAGGCAAAGACGAGCTCTCAGTGTAAAAGCGAACATACTAATTAGAAGGTAAGTATAAGGAAGGCTTCTATAGTACCGCTATAAAAAGGACGCTCTTCCCTCTGTACAACGTTATATACAGGTGAACTCTGGGAAAATTACAAAACTAACAGCATAGAAAGACTTCGCATAAAATATAATATAATAACGACTTCCGTGTGATGTTTGGTCTTCCTATATATTGCAGCACTTCCGGTGTGTTCACGGAGGGGCAAGTTCCTAACTTTGCCCTCATAAGATCTAGGGTGGCAGGAATGAGGGAAAGGATGTACAGCTGTGAGAATATCCATATTCTGGAAGCCCGCCTTACTCCGGCATCCAGCATTGATTCATATAGGAGAAAGATACTGGCCACTCATAATCGACATGCCTTAGTTCGCTAAAGCCGTTTTTTATGATATATATATATATTTTTTATGTTAATACTTACTTTTTCGCTTTGCACTTTATCTTCTTTTTTCTTTTATACATTATATTTATTTACCAAATCTTACTTTTTATGATAATAATTATTACCTATTACTTACTTTCTCGCTTCGCATCATGTCGTTCTTACTCTATATGCCTTATTTATTTGAATAATTCTTGCTACAAGTATACCTTATTTCTTTAAATATCTTACCTGTTATGTATCTGCATCTGATAATCTCTATTAATATATCCATATCCTTTAATATTTTTAAAAATCGCTTGTATCATAATGCGTGGAACTGCACGAACCTCCCCACACTGGAATAAAGTTTATTATTATTGTTATTATTATTATTATTATTATTATTATTATTATTATTATTATTATTATTACTATTATTATTATTATTATAAAGAAAATATGTGCGGCGAAGCACGAAGGCAGCGGAAACACTGAGCGTCCGCGAAAGACCAGGCACGATCTGATAAACCAACTATTGGACGATGGTCCGCTAAAAGCTTCAACGATCGAAGAGCGTTCATGAGAAGATGCATGAGTGTCGTCCAATCAAAAGTTGCGCGGGGTAAAATAGTGTGGTGCTTTGTCCTCTCTGCCTACCCATGCGCGGAAACGGCACGATGGTTAGTTAATTAGTTTTTAGAATATGTATAAAAAATCTTAAAAATATTGCTGCAATGTCATATACATGGAAAATATGAAATGGCAATGGGAGGTAAACCATCATCTAACTAGTGGAGTTTTCCTATTGAAAACCATAATGCAGGTCCCCCAGCTCGCTGAATGATATCATAAAAGGAATGCAGGAATGAACTGGATGCGGACTATAGATATATATGAGAAAAATAGTGTCGCTAAATAAAAGATACTGTATTCCTACAGTGATGATCGTATGGGTCTGAATGATTTATATCAAGCAATTTTATAACATAATAATATATTTATAATAATATGCGACTATCAAATGATATGTTATTACTCACGTCTTAGTTTTTAAGTGTCAAATAAAAATAAAATACACCTTTGATAAATTTAAATCGTTCAACAAAACATAATGAATAAATTAAAATATCGTAAACGTGAAACGCCATTTCCCAAGTAGAAAAAATGTTTCTTCATGCTACCGAAATGTTTCGCCAATATTTTCAAGGGTAATTATTTTTGAGTTCACCCAAATTCCATCGAAAAACGACATCTTTCGGCGAATATAATAAGTATTGCCGAAGTTAAAATTTAAATAGTAAGATCTTGACTTATTATTCATAGTCATCATGTAAATGTACACAAGTATAAAGCATTTAATAATAAGCTTACTAAAGTTCGCTTTAGTCTGACATCTGTCGACGAAAATCTGAAACCTTATGATTGCGAGAGCTTTTGCGGTTTTGATATGTAGATGCCTACAGTATCATTTCCGAAATAATTGAAATCGGAGCTGATTGTTGATGTAATCGGAAACCTGATTTTCAAGGATCGAATAAACTCTGATAGGTAGGTATTCTCATTATAATTTATTTGAATTTTAATAGATGGCTCTTTATTTTAATAATATCTCACTCTAGACATATTATAGTGCTAGTATTCCGATAATGTGAAATGTTATATGTCCGCTATCTGTTTGACATAAAGCCTTTCAATCAAGATTAATTTTATACAAATCCCTATCGTGTTTTGATTAACTAGTCAGATCGAGGGACGTTCACATTTAGTCAGCGTACTTGCGGTGAAGATATATAAGAACGTAGAAGATTATTCGCTGATCTATTAATATTATGTAAAATTTTCAACGATTAAATTGATGTACAAAATATTCTTTGCGAAATTAAAATAACTGCTCCTATTAGAATCACCTCTGTACGCATTATCTTTCGTGTATTTTTTTAATGCGAATTTCGGATATTTCTCTAAATTACCGCGATTCATTAGACTAACTAACTAACCATCACGCCGTTTCCCGCAGGGGTAAGCAGAGAGGATTGAACGCCACACTCTTCTATCCTGGCACACCACTTTTGCTTCGGCCACATTCATACATCTTCCCATACAAGTTCTACGGTTGTTGCGGCTTTTAACGGGGCCATCCTCAAACACTTGTGTATCTGGTCATGCCAGGTCTTTCGCGGACCTTGTTCCTGTTGCCTTGAACACTCGCCTCATATATTTTCTTAACCATCCTTTCCTCGTTCATACGTTCCACATGACCAAACCATCTCAGCACTCCTTTCTTTATTCTATCTACCACACTACAGCCAGCATTGCATTCACGTCTAATTTGTTCATTCCTTACTCTATCGACCAAAGATTTTCCACACAAAGTTTTTAGAACGTACAAAATTCTTCATTTGCAAAGCAATGTAGACATATTTTCAGACTAATAGAAATTCAAAATGAACATTTTATTGCAATTGACAATATGATCATTGATGCAACAGATAAATCAACTTTATTGTATGATTATGCTTTTGTGATATATAATATATCATAATATGATATTATTTAGATGACAGTATGTAATACCAGCATGCAAAAAATATATGGCCATGTCGTGCTTCAGGTTGTGCTAAACTAAATAAAATAAAATAAAAATGTTAATATTTACCCTTAGCCTATTCAGCTCATCGGGGAAATAACACGTTAAATTATTTATATCTATTAACCCCATATCAATTCCTTCGAAAAAAAAGTGTTTGTCAAAAGAAACAAAGGATTTACAATATATATAATAAGAGGAGACGAATGATATAGGTATGAAGACACCACGGGAAAAATAATGAATGTCACTTTTTTTGTGAAACTGACCTTTTAATGCCATCTGTTGACTTTTTGGGGTATTATTTTATACAAAAAATCAGAATCGGGTAAAACCGTCGTGGTCCGCTGTAATAGTTAAATTTATATCTGTTTATCCAACGCAAGAAACAGGAATAACCGCCCACCGAACGTCAAAAAACGTTGTTGTCAATTTGAAAGTACATAAATTCAATATACGTACATACATAGAATATGTTTATATAGTAATAAGTTGATTAAATATTTATATAAAAAGAGCATTAGTGAAAGAAATATGGACTTCGAAACTACAAATAATCCAGAATATTTTGAGTTTGTTCAAATCTTTCAGAACAGTGCTGGATTTATGTCACAGAGACATTATTAATCAATTAGTGTATATTATAGATATCTATCATGGGTGGAAATGGCGAATATATTCTATCATGGGTGGAAATGGCGAATGTTACAATTGTGTAAAGTGATCACTTAAGCCAACCATAAAAAGACAGGTCATAAGTCCTGTGTACACCCAAATGACTTCTATACCTACTTTCCCATAATTAATACAGTTTCTTCTCTGTGAGATATCTATAATATACACTAATTGATTTACAAATAATCGTTTTTCTCTAAATAAACATTTCTTGACATTCATTGTTTTTCCGTGTACTCTTCATATGCGTCACTGTATTCTTAATTTTTATCTAGAGAAGTTTTTCCTAAATAAAAATATGAACTATGCTGTGTTCTGTTATTGACTGTCATTCTCCCCTAAAGCGAAACCCTGAAGATGGTGTAATCCCTTAACAGTAATAGTGTAAATAGGCCAAAAAATTAACAACTAATCATTGCTGCCATTGCACCGCTTGCATTATCGGCCGCAACGCGGTCACCGCAACCGCAGGGCTTAGTAGCAAGCAATTGGCGATAACCAAAGTTTTCCTGCTAGTACAGCTTACCTTTCCTTCAACTATTGAGAGAATCGATAATTTTTGGACCATAGTGCTATTCACCCAGGAGACACGCTAAGACATATGTTAGAGTTTTAAATCAATACCGTGTATACAAATTGAGATTCTGATCTGAGATCAATTTGAGATATGTAGGAAGTGACAAAAAATTATTCCCTAGATTTACCGTGAAAAGTTAGACAAATTAGAAGCATCAAATTGACTATTTATTCCATTTTAACTGCTGCTAGGCGTATACCTATTATTAGGTTTGTGTTTAATTGTAGCACTAAACCTCCTAAAATATTTATATGTTTTTGGATTTAAGTTTTGTTTATGGATGAAAAACGTATATTTAGAAAGATTCTTTGCGGTATTTTTGATTTTTAACATGCGAAATCAATATCTTAAAGTGATTTTTGCAAGAAACATGTGCTAACAAAAAATCTACGGAACTGCATTTTGCGTAAGGCACTAATTGAAATGATGCGAAATCAATTTTAGGAGGTTTTGAAACTAGGCACTACAATTATCCGACGATTTAAATACAATTATATTTAAACTCAAAACGTTATGTATAATTATCATTCGGGGGCGTAGTCACCCGCAATGTCAATCACTGCTTCCCTTCTGCTTGTGAGACGGTCGGTTCTGCGGGCGAAGAGTGTTCAATGTCCAGTGTCCTAGTGGCATACGGTAAATGTATGATCGACTTATATGCTCCATCGAGGTCATCAAGACACAGTGCATTGTTCTATTATAGTGGAAGTGTCAGAACTAATGCATTAGCAAACTCTGTAATTCCCAGATTACACTCATTAGGGAATGAACATGCAGAGGCGGCTGACATTTTTGCTGATAGTATGACTGCGTATAGAACAAAACTGATACAATTCTTTACATTTCAATGAAATGGAAATGGACAGTTAATTTTTCTGTATTATTATTTTACCTTTAACTATTATTATTTGTACCTTTAACTGTATTATTACTTATGTTTTTCTGTATTATTATTATTATTATTATTACCTTTTAACTATTATTGTTGTAACCTTTAACTGTATTATTATTTTAACTGTCTTATGTTATTTTAAAAAAAATGTTTATTTGTAAAAGCCCATTAGAGCGTTAAATAAATAAATAAATTCAAAGATTACCCATTTTTGACTTGTGTAAGCTGGTATCCCCAGCTTCAAAGCGAACAAACCGCTTTCACCATGTTTTCCCTTATCTTTCCTTCGCCGAAAAGATTGTTGAGATCGCTAAATGACTCAGCAGTTTAATTTCATAATTTTATAAAATAATTTTACAATAAAAAATATCAGTTAACCAGGAACATTCAAGAAGAGCCTATAAACTCATTTTTTCGGGATGTCGCACCTGTAAAGCGCCCCGGAAGCGTCTCTTACTCAAAAATGGCGCTATATTAATTAACATAAACATAAACATAATTAAACGTCAAATTAAAAAAAGTCGACCCAACAACTGATAATTATGCATCAACCTCACAACTGATCTAGTGTCTCGAAATCATCTAGGAGAGTTAATTTAATCTCGTCTAATCGAGCGCCTACCATTTATTATTCAAATTATATGTTGTCTTGCTCAAGATGGCTACCGTGTACCACTGTTACGATATTTAATCTCAATTTCGTAAGGAGACTTCGTAAACTTGTAGTTTTTTGCATGAGCATGTCTTCTTCGGAATGCGCTGTACAAGGCGTACTGCTGATTTTCCAAGCTCGGTTTCGCAACCGAAACACTATGGGAAAAACTTTATTTTCCACTCCATTTCACACAGGCACACAGTTGGGGCTATCTCACATTGCGTATCACAGGAAAGGAGTATATATAGACTTGGTTCCTCCTTCTAAAAGCACATTAGTAGTCTTCCAACTAACTGAATCACAGTGGTGTAGGTTGCATCTTCTGATAAGTTCTCGATCTTCGGTAAACATGAAAGTAAGTCAAAATGTATTTTATATACCTATATACCTAGAATAAATATCCAAATCATGTCAATTAATGATCGAGCCTTATTTGTGAGAGAAAGAAACAAAGCTATATGACAGTTTCACGCCAGAGACTCAATAGGTATGATGCAACAAAGAACTAGACGTTTGTTTCGAATCTATGCACCGCGCACGGTATTTGATTTGTTTTATTAGTAAAGTTTTAGAATTCTAATTGATAACAAGCAATGCAAAAAATATTTTTGAGAAAATCCTTTTATAAATTTTCTTCGGATAATATGATTACATTTAACAATTATAAAAGTAGAAACGGTCGGGAGATAATTAATAACTGGAATTTCATTGGTGACAAAATAGACACTCAACTAGAAACTGGATTTCATTATTTTCTCTAATAAAAGACGACTTAGAGAGAATATAACTTTTAGTATATACAGAATAATGGTATATTTAACACATTGATAATAATAATTATTATCAACGTGTTAAATTTAAAAAAATATTTATATTAGTATGTTAATATCAGTACAAACCAAAAATGTTTCTCTTACTAGATTAGGGCATCGACATAATCATTTTTATTATTTAGAAGCGTTTAATATTATTTTACTTCCTAGTCAAAAGTAATTAAACATGAAACAAATAAATAAAAATATATATTGTAAGAAAATTTATGCGACACTTATTGTGTCCGCATTTCTATTTTAAAAAAAATCACTAAAACTGAAACCTGAGCAACGCAACGGGTACCGACTAAAAACAAGTAACAAAAATAAATAAATAATAAAGGTTCAATTTCTAAAACCTCATATTCCTTATTCCGTTAAAAGTCACATAGCATTGATAGAGGGCGTGATTATGAGATCACGATGACGTCATGAAATAAGTTACATTTTTCATTATGTATCGATATATTGGTACGTCGTAGAATAAAATGTAATGCCCTATATACATTATTAATTATTTATTATTTCATTTAATTTCATTTCATTACCGATAAATCGGCGTTTGTTGGACAAAATACATTTAATTGCTTGACACGTGTACAAATAATACATATAAATATAGGATAATATGTAGCAAGTCTCTCGGCCTCTACCTACCCTGCTAGATATATAGAAATATCTGTTCTAAAGTAGTCAGATTTTTTTATTATCTATAATATTATCACATACCGTGCTGTGGGAGGAATTAATGAAAACGCTGGAATTTAATGACGGATTTATTAATTACTGATTAATCAATTATTTAATGTACAAAGTCATTAACACTATTTTAATTAACGCTTTTATTTAAATTACACAATTTTGTAATTTATCACTTGTAAATAGACACTTTACTATCGCTTTAATACTTTATTCGATTTCGCGCGGATTATTTATCCGCTCCGGTTTATTTCGCTACGTAGTAAGAACTTCACTAGAATATTCGCTGTCAAATTATCGCATGGTTGGCCACCCTGGAAGCGGCCTTCGCTTTGTTTCGCTGTCAAACGCGCTAAAACAATAACAAAAGCGCGCGTCCTGACCCGCAATAATATCCGTATCGAGATACTTTTTACTTTCTGGCTTTTTCGAGTTTTTAGGAGACGATTCTCGTTGTTTCTAGATTCTTGTAGACCGTTTTCGATTCTTCGATAGTGTTGTGACAACTTTAAACAACTGTCACTTGACAGGAGTGCGTAATTCTTTTTAGCCTTGTTACAATATTGTGTTACAAAATTAAGATGGAGCGACAACGTCCTCAAAGTAATTTCTGCCTTGGAGCTTCTGAACTGGAGAGAGCTGGCACAAAACCGAGATGAGTGGAGGAAGACTCTTGAGGAGGCCAAGACCCACCAGGAGTTGCAGAGCCGAGAGATGATGATGATGACAATATTGGGCATCACCAAAATTCCAATTAATTTTTTTTATTAAATTTTCACTGGTGATTAATTTGTTCTGCGATGTGAGGATAATAAATTCCTTTGTCCTCAATTAATATTTATTAGGTTTTTGAGGAATTTTAATTATAATATATAATATATTTCTGCCCCGTAAAACCAGAGCAAGGAAATATTTTTTCCAAATAGCTATCATTTTCTCGTATCCATTACAATTATCTATGTAATATTTTATAACAAGATACACTTTCACAATGCATTTAATGCTGGAAGAAAATTAACGCAACTAATCAAATATTAATCGTATCACAATCAAAATGGGTATAATTCCAAATCGTAAATTGACTTTTAAATTTCGTCATCGATTGTTTTATCACTTCCTTGTTGTGCTAAAGGGTTTATCGTCTGGCGGAGTGGGTGGAGTCGCCGTATCTGGAGCGGCCAGCTCGCGAGTGTGCCTCGCAGGTACTCGCATTGAGAGCAGGCCTGCTCAGGGTCGCGCTTGAGCTCTGGACTGCCGCATGAGTAATTAGCTACTCGGTTGACATTTGAATAAAAGTGGATCAAGCAGTCTTACATTCTTTCTCTCTTTTTTTCGTTCATTCGTTTTTTCTTTCTTTATTTTTTCCGTTCATTCGTTCTTTCTTTCTTTCTTTTTTCGTTCATTCTTTCTTTATTTTTTTCTTTTCTTCTTTATTTTTTTATTTTTTTTATTTCTTTCTCTCTTCCTTAATGTAGGATTTTCTTTCGTTCTTTATTCATTATTCCTATTTTCTTTCTGGTTTCTTTCATCATTTTTTTTTCTCTTTATATCTTCCTGTAATTTTTCTTCATACCTTTAGGGCTCGTATAGAGGGACTCAATAATCTTTGGTCACTTCAGCGATTTCTTGAAAACTACATCCAGTATATTGGGTATATGTCTTCGACTATCTCTAACAGATCCTTCTTACCACTGTCCATCCGTTACCGTTTCGTTTCTATAGATATGCATATGAAGTACTTCCGAGACAATGCAACTACCGCAGTCTCGAGTCGCACAGACAGGAAAGCCTAGTCATGTTGGGGGTCAAAATTTTAAGAAATATAATTGACGCTCTGAATTTGCTGGAGAAAAATGCTATGTTAATACCAAATAATTATTTGAGAAATCGAGGTCACGCGCTATTTCATATTCCAAAATACAAAATGAATGTAATGAATTCCAAATAGGCCTCCCATAACACGTAGTGTGTAACTCTCAAATAAATTGAGAGATAATGTCGATGTACTCACCATATCCTGTCTGCTATACGCAGACGATGCAGTATTAGTGGCTAACAGTGAAGCTGATCTGCAGTGCTTGGTATCCAGGATGTCCGATGTATGCATGCAGAGTGAACTTTTGATGAATGTCAGCAAATCGAAAGTGATGGTATTCGAGAGAGACGAAAGAGTGACTAAGTGTGATGTAATTATAAACAACGAATGCTTAGAACAAGTGAACGAGTTTGTGTATTTGGGAAGTATGTTTAGTAGAGACGGCAAGGCTGAGAATGATATCGAAAGGAGAGTAACTGCGGGAAACAAAGTTAATGGTGCACTAAATGCAATTATGGCCAATAAGAATCTGTCAAAAGAAGCAAGACTAGCGGTACATAATGGCGTTCTAGTGCCAACCCTTATGTATGGAAGTGAAGCCTGGAATTGGCAAAAGAGGAATGAAAGTAGACTGAATGCGGTTGAAATGCGGTCACTAAGACGCTTGTGTGGAAAATCTTTGGTCGATAGAGTGAGGAATGAACAAATTAGAAGTGAATGCAATGCTAGCTGTAGTGGTGGGTAAATGAGAATAAAGAAAGGAGTTTCTGAATGGTTTTGGTCATGTGGAACGTATGCCGAGGAAAGGATGGTTACGAACAATATATGAGATGAGGCGAATGTCTGAAGGCAACAGGAAAGAGAGGGCGTCCGCGAAAGACCTGGCACGATCAGGTACTACAAGTATTTGAGGATGGCCCTGTTAAAAGCCGCAACAATCGTAGAACGTGTATGAGAAGATGTATGAATGTGGCCGAAGCAAAAGTGGTGTGCCAGGATAGAAGAGTGTGGCGTTCAATCCTCTCTGCCTACCCCTGCAGGGAAACGGCGTGATGGTTAGTTAGTTAGTTAGTTAGTTATGTCGATGTATTTAATGATAGCATTGAAAGCAATGATATAATAAACTGTAGATACGTTACAAGAGTGAAATAT
This sequence comes from Agrypnia vestita, assembly GCA_016648135.1. Classification (NCBI taxonomy): domain Eukaryota; kingdom Metazoa; phylum Arthropoda; class Insecta; order Trichoptera; family Phryganeidae; genus Agrypnia; species Agrypnia vestita. Next base: position 3,369 of record JADDOH010014086.1, on the reverse strand, counting down.
TTGCAACTCAAAAGTAGGGTAATTGTCTTACTTGCATTCGTTATCGAACGGACCTTCTTTGTGATCGGACGCAACGCTACGACAAAAAAAAAGTCCCGGGGAAAAAGGAACAGAGCATTGTACACTATTGTAAGAATTAGTATGTTATTTTAGTCACCGTGACATCAAATTAACTGATTCTGTCTACACGCAGAGCGTTTGTGAAATAAGTGTGCCGTGATTTGTTGTCTCTTTTAATGAAATATTTGCTATATATGAAAGCCGGTTAGTATGCGAATAACGTGTCTATATTATAATACTTCAATAATTGAAAGCATCAAACAGAAGATCTCCACCATATTACTTCATGTCATAACTTGCAAAGTAAATGGATTAATCTGTTATGCAATTATATATTTTAAAAAATGTGTAAAAATCGTGCATTTTATGGAACTAATGCACTCTTGCCACATGCCTCATCCACTGCATAAAATTCGATAAAAGACGGCACTTAGAAGTAGGAGTATATCTACATATTCTTCTTTCGATCAATTAAAATTCTTGAAACTAGATGTAAGAATTTGTTTATTACATAAACATGTTTCTACAGGATGGAACAAAACCAGTTTACAATACGTTACAGGTAGATTTTTTACTTAACATTCTGGTTAAAATTTTGTCAAGGTTTCAACTATTTTATTTGACTTGTAGTAGAGTCAATTATTAATATTCGAATTTAGTTACTTAAATGATTGATGGTCCAACGTTTAACAGAATATAAGTAAAAAATTTCTAATATTTTAAAAAATGAGGGTAAACACAATACTGTTTTATTCCACTTTATAATATAATTAACATCCAGATACCACCCATAACCTCTCCACTCCTATCCATTCTAACCCCGCCCCCGACCCCCACCACCATTACACCCACCCAATCCCTATAAATTCTGTCTCGAATTATTTTTAATTTAGCTGTAAACGTGTTGTTATTGACAATGGGAGAAATCCCGAAAACGTTCTAACAATTCAAAATAAATATAGTGGAATAAAACAGTGATGTGTTTACCCTCATTTTTTAAAATATTAAGAATGAATTTCCACAACGTTACATACAAAAAACTTGAATATTTAAAAAGTATTGGAAGAAATTAAAGTCGCCTGTCCCCCTTTCCATTGATATTTTGACTCATAATATAGGCAGGAATCTACCTGAAATGTAGGTTTACAATATTTAAATATATCATATATAGTTATTTTAAATTTTAAGTAAATCTAATTTCTTGAGCAACATGGTCCAGCACTGTCTGCACAATCCAATGAGTGCAAATGTCACGCTGTGTAAGTGGTGCTATTCACAAGAAAATTGCCTTGTTAAATGCAATCACACGTCTACAAGGCATCGGGATTTAATCTATATTTCTCTTTGATATCTACACCAAGGCCGTGTTAACGGAGACATGAAATATTTCTCGATGACCATAAATATACAGGGTGTACCAGAGTTAGCAGCAGAAACTTGACAGGTAGATTCCTGACTATGTTGTGAGTCTAAAATGTCCAAGCATCCATGACCTAATATCAGTAGTTATGGAGATATGCAATATCAAAGTTTGCATTTTTTTTTCAAAATCTCTTACTTTTTTTGGAAAAATGTTGAACTGTCATTACAGTAACTTATGTCGATTATGTAAAATTCATTCGCTTTAATACAAGTCGAATAAAATGATAAAAACCTTGCAAAAATTGAAAAAAAGTTATTTTTTACAAGGTTTTTATCATTTTATTTAAGTTGTATTGAAGAAAATGAATTTTTCATAATCGATATAAGTTACTGTACTGATAGTTCAACTTTTTGCAAAAAATAAGTCAGAAATATTGGAAAAAAAATGAAAACTTTGATATTGCATATCTGCATAACTATTGATATTAGGTCATGGTTGCTTGAACATTTTAGAATCATAACAGGAATCTACCGGCCAAGTTTCTGCTGCTAGCTCTGGTACGCTCTGTATAACAATTATTACATCTTTTAGTTTTAAACCATGTCTTAAACGCTATTGAACAACATTGTACACATATGTATACTATTGATGTTTTGACATTTGTTTTCAGGTTTTCATGGCCATCCAGAATCTTTTGCTCTGTAGTTTTCTGGGATATTCTGCCTTTATATTCTGCCACCTCTCTGTATAACGCACATCAGCCTTGATGATGGACCCTGCAATGGGACCCAAAAGTTTTCCAGAGAGTTCAGATATTCATGACAGAATATTTCAGAAAACTACACACAGAAGGCTTTTACATTTCTCATAGAAACTTTTCTTGCATATAAATAAGTACATCCTATATAGAATCACATTCAAATCCGAGAAAATAATTTTATCAAGCAGCGAATTATTTCCCGGTAGTTTTAAATTTACAGATACCTTTTTTTAATATTGATCTAGATTCCGTTATCTGTACATGAATATAAATAATATTTTAACATGTCATTTTTTTACATATATCTTTTCTTCTTTGCAAGGAAACTTGAATAAAAACAAATAGAACAAAGAGAGTTTTGAAAATATTCCGTTTCCTTCTTATTTTTCTTGTCTTTAATTATTTTGTATCTGTCTTTGAATATGAGCTTCCCCTAAATTCTCCCACCGATCTCTATCATACGCAGTCCTCATTCATGCTATGCTTGCATTTCTCTTCTGGTCGACAACCCAACGTGTCTGTGACTGCTTCTGCCCAGTAGCTCGCAAGTCTTGTTACATAATTAGGATAGTCCCTCTCCAGCTCGACGGTAACGTAGACATCTTTAAAGTTTTTTGTCTTACCCACTCGTTGGTATTCTCATTTCTCGCTGAAGTTTTCAACGTTACTCGTTCCATATTTGATTTTATTTATTTAATTTCGCACGCGTAATTTTTAGTACACTGTTTGGATCGTCATAGAACTTTCGCGAACCTTCTAGAACATTCTCCTTCCAGAACTTTCAAGAAATTTATCGAATGTACAGAAACCTTCTTGGCACACCGACAATTCCGCCACTCGGCTTAGGATCTTATAGAACTTTCGGGAATTTTGTAGAACCTTCTCCTTCCAGATCTTTCTAGAGCAGGTTTTTTCGGAACCTTCTAGAGTCACCGACACAGTCGGCGCGCCTATTTTGAAACAATTTGAAGCAATTGCGGCCTTCCCGTAAGAAAACAATGCGCTAGAAAGCACATTTTCGACACCCACTCCCACCCACGCATAGCCACCCCCACCAAACTAGCATATTTTCGATGTACCCCCACCAAACTAGCATATTTTCGATGTGACACCATGGGCTATCCGCCACCGCCACCAGTAGGTGGTTGTGGCTGGTTGTGGAGAAAATTTGGGGGATATGGAAACA
>JADDOH010014085.1:0-23762 GCA_016648135.1 Agrypnia vestita | reverse complement strand
CCACCCAGCCATTCAAATCTCCTGCGAAAATTATTCTTTCGTTGCTCCATTTTACATTCATTACATCCCTATCATTCATCTTTCATTTTGTCCTTTTCACAATTAACGGGGGCATAGCCTATGACTAGAAATACTCCCGTAATTCCAATTTTATACCGGATCCACGTTAGTCTGGCACTGATTCTCTCATACATTCTATCATTCTTCTCGAAAGCAGAGCTACAACGACCTGACACGCCCGGTCCGCCTCCGACACACCGGACCATAGAACCAGCAATTCATGGTGCTCTCTCTCTCTCTCCATATCCTTACTTCATACTTTTGCTAATTCACAATATATCTAGATTTTTGCCATTCATACTCTCACACAGTTCATTCATCTTCCTATCCTAAAGTTTACCCAATAGGCCACAAGTTGAAAAAGACACTAGTAATTTTGCTAACGTGAATAAATATTACATATCTACAAATATAAGTAGTAAGCATACATTGTTAATTTCCAACTTTTCAAAATACCTAATTTTAAACACACAAATGTACTATATAAATAAAAACAAGCAAGCCTACTAGGTGATTTGTAAAAGAAAATAACATCAAAATACTGATTTCAATCGAATTAGTCCGTCATCTTGAGGTTTTGTTGCAGTTGTAAAGCGGGTCAATAGCTACTGAAAATTTGTGAAGAAAGGGCAGCATTTTTTATTTTAATTCGGGTACCCCCTATCACTGCCGTCACCTTCCACAATATGAATACTGACCTACTCCCCCCTTCAAACTGATTTCCAGGGAGCCCATGATGTGTGTGCACCCCCTGAGTTGTTCTATGGCCTGGAGGTTGTCCACGTTCATGCTCGGGCACTCTCTCCTGCAGGTCCCCACACACGGCTGGCACACTGCCACCCCTTTTACTATCTCCTGGAAACAGAAATACCAAACCATTCACTCTATTACATTTTGTGCCGTTTATGTGATTCAAAGTGTACAACAGAAAACAGCTTACCTCGTTATAGTTGGGCGGACACTCGAGGGCGCACGTACCATTGATAGGTTTATACGGCCGGTCTATTTTTTCGTTGCTGGTTATTTCCTTAGGCTTTGGCAGATTCCTGCACTCGGATTCTGTTATGCAGCGCCTGTCCTGATGCTGTAAATATAATGCCAATAAATATTAAGTATAGAAACATTTCAGTTATGATTCTTTGTTTCTTCATTATTCACATTTCAAACACTGACATCTTTACTTGATAACTGGCTTGTTACCAATTGTAAGACGCAACAGTCAGGTAACATCTGAAAATTTATTGGTCAAACAACTTCTACTTCCAGTGTTCAATTTGTGCCACTTTTCTGCTTCACACGAGATAGAAAGCAGAACGCTCTGTCAAAAAGAGACAAAATGGAGACCTACACTGGACGCAGTAGATGATGAGATACTTTAGAATGCGCTATAACAAAACTTTTGTACTTTAAAAATCAGGATTGTTATAATGGCTACAGTTTGAACTTCCACTATGAATGATAAAATGATTGTCATAATGTTAAATAAATTTGGAAGGTGAGGCCTAAAAAACGAAAAACTGTTTTGTCGCTTAAGACAAATGCAAAATGAAGTCTAACTTATATAATTGCATAATTTTAGTTCCTACATATCATTTACCCTCCTGTCAAAGATCTAGAACTGAGGCAATCATACCCTCCAACAACATGGTTATGATATTCCGAGACAAAATAAAAAGGATGTATTTATTCATGTTTGCGTGATGTTACTATAAGAAATATTTGTCAAATGTCATCAAGTCAAAATTCACAAAGTGTACAGCGTAATGACATGATGACACAGTTACACCACGAAAACAGATGCGTCACGGCAAAAGTATTAAAAGGACAAAAATTGGGAGCGAAACTCGTTTAGGAATTATAGACATGGGTATTTCTTTTTAAAAGAGGCTTATTTTATGTATCAACTAAACAATTAACCCGCGCCATGTATGTTCAGTGTTGGACCTCTTGTATCAGATGAGGTATGTGTCAAAAGAAACGTCTGTAAAAATGTTGGTCAAAGATTGTTAACGGAGTAGAATCTGCAAACTGAACAAATAATTGTTACCTTGAAAGTGTTATTGGGACAGTCCCGAATGCATTTCCGATCGCGGAGATCACCGATGGAGAGGTCCCGACACACCGTACAGTTGTCCAGTAGAGGCCCTGAGCACCCTCCAAGGCAGCTGGCGTCGCAACACTGCCCACTGTCTGAACATGTGTTAGTTCCGCACTCTAACTTGCACACTGGAAGAAGATAAAACATACGTCAGACGTCAGTACCAAAAATAGCCCAATGCTTTTGAAATGTTTTTTTACTTTCCTTTAAATCAGTGTACTGTTACGGGGTACTGAGTACCTATACTAAGCGCTAAAAATAGACAGTGGCGATACACGAAGGCGTGCAGTCAACCGTGACAGCAGACTGTTATGCACACAATCCGGGGTCACTCAACCGTGACCGCATTATATCCCTGGAGGCTTCTATAATGTTCGATCGCCAAAGAAAGTGTACGGCAGAATAATCTGAAACATTTGACATGTTTCTCGTAACCTCTAGATTTAATCTTTCGGAGGAATTTAGGTATATAAAGAGTCACGCAACACGGGTTCGAGAATGCAGTTTGTGAAATTAACAAGGCGACATCTCTGAGCGAAAAGTGAATCAGTGATACTACAACACGCGATACTAGTAAGTGAAACCAGCGCAAGTAAAAAGTGAATTAAAGAGGAAACCAAGGCGAATTGTTACTACGTGCAAATATCTAACCCAGTTTTTCAGAAGTGATCCAAGGATTAGAAATAGTGTCAATTAATGCGAATTAAGGAACAAAGTGTCAATTTCACAATTGATAACTGATTTTAAATGCATACTTGTGTATCAAAAGCATATTAATTTTAAAATCAGTTACTGAATATCTGAATTTCATCACACGAATGAAAATAAAAGCACTCTCATTTTTTAGTTACTCGTTTAATCTGTGTGAGGGCATTATCAATCTTACTATTTTACATTAAACAACTTGTATTTATATGAAAACTATTGAAAGGAATTGATAATTGAAGAAATTATTGAATTTCATATACATGTATAAAAATGTTCAATGTAAAATAGTTACATTGATAATACCCTCACAAAATTAAACAAGGAGAACTAAAATAAGGGGTATTTTTATTTTCACATGTGCGAGTATGGAGTTCTATAAACTTATCTCCGAAACAATAAATTTCATCAATTGTTCAATTGGATAATTATTAGTATGTCATCGTGATATGACATACTTATCGCTTCACTATTGATTCAGGCATATTATTTCGTAACAATAAAATAGAAACAAAATAAAATTTATATTTTAAATCAATCCATAAATATTTGTTTAGTAACACATTGTGTTTTTTCTTTCTGGTCCTTTTATAAATGGAAAATGATGAGCATTTTATAATCCAAGGACTGATACTATAAATAATTCTATCAATCTAGCTCGCGATTAAACTCACCAGTCAGAATGTTTCAAAAATTGTCCACACAACAGCAATAATTACAAACTTAAATAATGTTTCTCAAAAAGTGATACTCTAATATTGAAAACACAAACATATCAGCAAGCTTTGTGACATCACAGATCCAAAGACTGATTTTTTAATTTGGCTTTAGATGTGTGTCCTTCACTCGTTGCTATACCTATATTGGTGGGTAAATATTCAGAAATTGTTTTACCCTTTTGGCTATGGTCTTGGTTCCAGCACAGGTGACGCTTATGGGGGTAGGAGGCGTCTTCTCCCGGACACATGGGGCACTCGTTCTCAGGTTTGTTGTACTGCAAGAAAACACAAGAAGAATTGTAGCGTAAACTAGATTTGTACCAAAAACAAACATGTTCTATTTGTCAAATCATCGTCATCAAACATTTATCAATTTAAGAAAGTTTTGAGATCAATTTAATTACTGGAAAATATGAAACTACCAAAGCTACGTTGAAGCCAGAGAGAGGTTGACTTAAATAACTAACTAACCATCACGCCGTTTCCACGCAGGGATAGGCAGAGAGGATAGAATGCCATATTCTTCTATCTTGGCACACCACTTTTGCTTCGGCTTTTGTTGAGGCTTTTAACAGGGCCACCCTTCAATATTTGTAGAATTTGATCAGGCCAGGTCTTTCATGGATGCCCTCTATTCCAGTTGCCTTCATCACTCGCCCCATATATTTTCTTAACCATCCTTTCCTCGCTTGTACATTCTGAGATGACAAAATCATCCCAGCACTCCTTTCACTATTCTGTGGATCACACTACAGCCAGAGGTTGACTTGACAGAACCAATATAACACTCAGCCTTTACGCTTCCACCCAGTTATCAATGAAGCACAATCTGGTAGTCCACCTAGATTTGTCTCCTTAAAATCCCTGCATTGATAGAGCTTATGTCAATTTTGATGGCTCCAACTGAAACCATGACTCTCTGAGGTCGGCAAGAAAAGAAAATTAGTCTGGGCGCAAGATTGGATCACGGGAAAAGGGTTAAAAATCGATCCAAAGTTTTTTCGTCAGACAAGCAAGCAATCAGACGCCACGAGTTAAAAGAAAGGGAGTAAAAAAGTGTGTCAATTTATTGGGGGTGCCTAATACATTTGGCCAAGGCTATATGTTGCATAAATAATATGTGTGAAGCAAGATCACGAAACTCTCCCAATCTCGCTGGCTCCCTAGAAGGAAGATAGCTATCTCGTTTTGCACTAGATCTAATAATCACATCTGTCACTTCTCATATGTTTTGTCTGCCCTCGCAATGGAGATAAATGTTACAGCTGATTGTGTAACAAATAAGGACTACGTTAAAACGTTCTTTGTCGATATATGAATTTATGTCGATGCTGAACATTTATTCAAAACATCCACCTTGCGGATTTTCTAAATAAATTTCGGCGTCTCAGCCGCGCAGCGGCCCTTAACATCGAACGCGGGGGCCGTTATGGTTATGGCAATTGTAATGGTAAAGGTCATGGTCATGGTCATGGTGATGGTGAAGGTCATGGTCATGTTGATGGTCATGGTGATGGTCATGGTGATGGTCATGGTCATGGTCATAGTCATGGTCGAATCGAAAAAAAAATAGAAAATATTTTTGCGAAAATGAAATCAATTTTTTTAAACTAAAATTTTTAATTTCAAATTGCTATAGATGCCAATTTTTGAATGAGTGATGACTCAATTTTTTTTTTTACAAGAACTTAAGGTAACTTAACTTAGGCTATAAGATAAAGTAAAAAAAAATGGAAATTTCAGGGTAAGGTGCTTCAAAAAATGTTTTTATTTTTATTTTTTATTTTTTATCAGGGCACACTTTTATATGCTTTCAAAAGCCAAAAAAATATAAACGTATTTTTCTTTATTTTTCATTAAAATGAACGGAATTAATGTAAAGCTGATCTTAGCATAATTAATAGTATTAAAAGGGGTTTTTCAGATGGTTTGGGCATGTTGAGCGAATGAAAGAGGAAATAATGGTAAGAAAGATATACAACGCAAGTGTTGATGACGCCAGAAAGAGAGGGCGATCGCCGAAGACGAGGCATGACCAGGTTAACCAGGTACTGGAAGACGGTCCCGTCACAAGCCTCAACAACCGCGAGCTTGCATGCGAAAATGTATGAATGTGGATGAGGCGAGAGTCGTATGTCAGGACAGAAGAGTGTGGCGCTCTTTCCTCCCTGCCTGCTGCTAAGTAAGTAAGTCATTGAAATTAATTCTAGGGGTCGCTACCATTTTAATCAAAGTTTCTTAAATTTACGCCGCTTCAGACCAAACACGTAACTGCATGCGACATCAATAAGCCGTGGGACAGGCACAATAGGAAGCGTGTTATTATCGCAACTAGCTTTCAAGACAGCGTAACTTTTGTTCTTAGACTGAATTTACGATCGTGCCATATAATGGCGTTTATAGGTGAAGCGAGTTAAAACAAAAATGGAAAAATGATATTTTTGGTATCTGTCTGAAGATCTTGTTACTTTTGCATACTTCGATGTTGAAGTTTCCCTGGAAACTAAACAGAGGATGGTCAGGGCCCTCGAATATTGGAAGGTTCTCAAAATGCTCTCATTTTGGTTAAAAACATAGAAGATTTTGTTACAAATCATACATTGAATTTTTTCAAAGCAATCGCGGTTCCATGTGATTTTTTGACGAAAGATGTTAGGACATGGGAGGATGATGATGACTACAATAAAGCTAAGACTTTTGTACATTCTAAGAAAGTTGTAAAGGATATAGTAGAGAGGGGAGCAGTGCTCATGAAAGAGTCATCGGTGGTGTGAAGATAATCGTCTTCATTCTACCGATTAAGAGCAGAAGCAATATTTACTCTTGGCGGTTAAAGATTTTTGACGAAATTTTAAAATTCACGATGACGTCATCTTAAATAATTATCATTATACTTATTTTTTAAACATAACACGTAATTATTTCATTGATTAACTAATATGGTCGAATCCGAATCTGCGTAGGTAATACCAAACATTTCAAAAGGTTGTAATTTTGAAGCAATATTGAATATTCGCGAAAGATGAAGTGTGATTGTATAGGCAGTGTATAGAGTACTGGGCCACGAGTTAACTGAAAGCAGTCTCCTCTGATAACCGTCGGCGTCGGCTCCTACTGTCGTCGACTTCTCCCACGACCCCGATAATTGATATCGCGGTACTAAAATAGAACGCCACTCGCAATACAGGAATCGCGACAAAGTGGTAACGACTAGAGATGCACCGAAATTCGTTTCACATTCGGTATAGCCGAACTTCGGCAACTTTTACCCAACTTCGTCTTCGGCCGACTTTCGTTTAGATCTACCGAACTTAGTTAGCTTTTGCCAGCGACTTCGTTTGCGTAGACTTCGATTTCATCCTACAGAAACCTATTGCTGGAATAAAAAGTATTCTTTGTGCTTTTCCAGACAATAAATAATCTATCACTGTGCCAAATTTCATCCAGATCCGTTTAGTCGTTCTGGCGTGATTGAGTAACAAACATCCATCCAACCATCTAAACTTTCACACTTGTAAATATTAAATAAGTAGGATTTAAATAAGAAATGGAAAAGTGTAAAGAAATGTAATTTAAAATGAAATCTAGACAAAATGTTGATTTATAAGTAAAAAGGTAACGTGTGAATGAACAATGTTTTTTATTTTCTAGAAAAGAAACCACGTCAAGTATCAACAATATACGAGTACATGCTTTAATAAAATAAAATAACAAATTGTAATATATAATATTCTATAACAACTATCCAGAACTACGTTGCGCCGCTTAATTAATTAAAAAACACAGAGTATATAAAGAATTACACGTGCTTTCGTGATGGCCATCCAACCATCGAGCAAAAGCGCGCGAAATTTAACCGAATTTCGGCCGAACTTCGACATTCGGCAAAACCTACATTCGGTGCAATACTAGTACGACTATTTTCCTGCCTCCATCAGCGTCAGGTTCGTGCTGCGTCATGCGCCCGCACCCGGATTTTAGGGGCCGAAACAGCCCAATTATCCCGAGTCATGGTTAAACGCATTCCAAAGTACATGTATCGCGGTACCTGTAACGTCCGAGCGAATAAAACGATAAAATGTCTAGTATTTTTATTAAAGGTGACGTAACGCGGCGACCTGCGGTGAGCGCGACCTTCCCGACACACACACTACGTGTGTAGAAAATGTAAAACACGTGTAAAAAGACGGCACGTGGAAACAATACGACACTTAAACGCGTAATTGCCACGCCTGATACCGGCCAGTGGGTAAATAAAATTGCGTGAAAAATGGAAAGGAAAATTACATTTCAGAGTATCGTCATCTTCAGTTCGATCACTCCACGTCAATAGGCGGAGATCCTGGGCTATAATCATTAATCTCGATGCGTATTATGAAGACTCCATGGCAAGAAGTTGTTCAAGTCATTTTGAGATAATTAGACATTTGCATTTCGCCTTTGAAAAATATGGTTTATTGATTTATTTTATTGATTTAAAATATCAAAAAAGTACCTATTTACAAAGTAAAAAAAATGCATTTATGCTAATTTTTAATAATACTAATTTTCTCTAAAAAAAATGTAGTTAACAACCATTTTTTCGCCTCTGGAACTCTTTTTTAATAGAATAACACCTTTTTAAAATTGGTAAAACACGAACATCAAACAACCCTTCAAATGCTATCCATTTTTGCCATCAGTTATCCAAAATTACAAAATACATGGCATATTAATTAATAATACAAAACATGGTATGTACCATTTAAAATTATTGAAAAATAATATTTAAGTACATATTATAATAAATAGTCTTCAAATAAAAACAAATATATGACAGTACTGCCAGAGTAAAATTTATACTAACCATAAATATTCCAATCAAATTAAAAGGCGTGTTAATTTCAGAATGATGGCATGAACATGTTATTATTGTAGATAACATGTTCTTCCCATTAGTAACCGATTTGATTTTTATGAATAAGTGTAGTTAACATGTTCATCCCTATGATTTGAACATGTTCTAATTATTTTTAAGTTCTGAACTTATTTCCAATGGATAGAGCGTACAATATTTAGTTTAGAGGGCTTATTAACTCATTTTTGACAAAACTTCTTACCATGGGGTTTTCATATATATTAGAAACACATTACTCGTACAAATTATAAAAGGTGAACACGTAGACGTTGTTTGAAAAGGACAAAATGCGTTTCATATATAAGACATACACCCCCCGGCATAGAATACTTTTCTGATTCCAAAGACGTATGTACTCATATATTCAGCTAACTTGGGTACAAAAGCGAGACGCGAAAACAGACTGCAACTCAGAATCTTCAAGTTTGTGTTTACTGGGGTATTATGCCGTGTTGTTACGACCTTTCGGGCCGACGTTTCAAAGTCATTCTCGTCGCAGACTGCGCGGAGATAGTGATCAGACAACAGATGAATCATACACACAACGCAATACAACACATCATGACTTCGGCACGGTATTGCAAGCCGATACTTAACCACAACACCAACATTCAAGACAACACATCAGCCCTGATGATGGACCCTGCAATGGGATCCGAAACGTCGGCCCGAAAGGTCGTAACAACACGGCATAATACCCCAGTAAACACAAACTTGAAGACTGCAACTCTTCGCAAATGCAGTTTCGCGATGCACTTTACTGGAGTACCTACCCGTTGAAGAAACGCGCCGAGATGTTAAAAAAAAAATGTGGGAAATTTTAAAATATGTGTAATAGAGGTAACCTTTGGCACAATAATAACAACAGAGATATAAAAGCGAAACAAACGCCAGCGCCGATAGGAAAACGAGGCCACAACAATTATTAGCCTTCGCGGCGGCTTAGGGCTACACGTGCCGGGCGCCGGTCTTATTTATAAACTGTGCTAATATCCGTCGCTTGGTCTCCTTCCCACTCGTTGAGGAGGCGGCCCGGGCGTTTCTTCCTTCGCAACTCGCGTGAGCAAAGAATGTACAACAGCGTGCAACCTGCAGGCGCGAAGGATATTTAACTATATGAGAAAACGTCCCCACCGCCGTTCTCGGCATTGCGCCCAAATTAAATAATAACTAGCTGCGTCCGCGCGGCTTCGCACGCGTAGATTTTTAGAACACTGTTTGGATCGTCATGGAACTTTCGCGAACCTTCTGGAACATTCTCCTTCCAGAACTTTCAAAAAAATTATCGAATGTACAGGAACCTTCTAGACACACCGACACATTCCGCCACTCAGTTCAGAACCTTATATAACTTTCGGGAATTTTCTAGAACCTTTTCCTTCCAGAACTTTCTAGAGCAGGTTTTTCTGGAACCTTCTAGACTCACCGACACAGTCGGCGCGCCTATTTTGAAACAATCTGAAGCATTTGGGGCCTTTCCATTACAAAAAAATGTGCTAGAAAGCACATTTTCGTCACCCACTCCCACCCACGGACAGCCACCCCCACCAAACTCGCAGATTTTCGATGTGACACCAAGGACTATCCACCACCATAAACACCGGTGGGTGGTTATGGCTGGTTGTGGAGAAAACTCAACCTTCATTTCTTACAATATTGTTTACAATTCTTTTTTTATAGTGCAGTTATTTTTGTGGATTGCAGCTACTCAAAATAGTTTATTATATGTAGTTAAATTTTTTTAAATGTATATACCCTTATAGGATATGCGTATATATATATATATATATAATATATATATATATATATATATATATATTGATATATTGATGTATGTATGCTAAAATTACTCTAAAATTTCATCACGTCTCATGCGCTTCATGGACGGAAGCTATGATATTTTTAAGGTTTTTTATTATGTAGGTAGACTTCAAAATGAGAGCAATATGTCAAATGTGACAGCTTAGATTCCATTGTAAATCGTTTCTGTGACTATTGTAATTCAAATACCTTCTCTAAATATGATTTGATTCCTTTTCTCTGTGTGATGTGAATCATATGATTTGTTTTTATCTCTATTTGAAATGAATTTGTTATGTGCACTTTATAATTATTACACACTGATTAATAACTAAATTTCAAAAACAGTACAGGTAGTTGCTTTAGAACAGACTAGTCTAGTTAAGCAACTACCTTTACCTTTTATATGTAATAAATAATTTAGAATAAATAAAATATATATATAATATATATATTATATATATATATTATCTTCCTTACATAAAACTCATCCTCATTTTAGAGTCTAGAAATCCATCATCATTTTCATCTCCTTATCCTAGAAGGGTCATCCCAATCAAGACACAACCTAGTTTCGTATATTGTAATTTGTATCCTCCCTTAATAGAGATACCTGTATATGAAAGTACGGGTACCTTGACGAAGCTCTCTTTTATCCCAGTTTTTTCAAACGGTCTAATAATGATACCTCTCTTCCTGCTCTTAGATAACTTCAATCCGGCAGTCTGGATTCTCGATTAAAAATATTATTTTCAAATTATTATCTTGGAAATAATGACAAAATATATGTACGCTTAGTGTACTTGAAAATTACGAACTACGGAAGGGCAAACCACCGAGGAACTTAAAATTTATAACGTTATTAATATTGAACATTTCTTAATTATCTAATTACGGATTCTAGATAATGAAGTAAACTTTATACATATAAATATTCATTAAAACTTTGTTCCGCCTATGACACTAAAAACGATTTTTTGGCCGCGTCCTGTCGATTAATGCTTATATTTTCTTAATTATTGTAAATAATGTTCAGTTTATTACTTTTATATAAGAACAAAGGTTCTATCCAAGTTATTGCCCTATAAAAATTGCAGTCTAGAATATACATTCTGATACAAATGAATAATAAAAAACCACATTTTCGTAAAAAAAAAGCGCCGAAATATGCATTTGCAATGAATGTCCAGCTCTACTTCAGCGGTGGGAAGGATTGTGGAACCGGCAAGTCAGTTCCAGAAAACTAGGTTCAGCGAACGGGCATTTGCGGTGGCGGGCCCCAAAGCGTAGAACTCTGCCCTCCCTGATAAGAAACACGGATTCAGAGACTTTATTTAAGAAAAGACTTAAAACGCACTTGTTTACAAAATCTTTCCCAGAACCTTTTTAATATTCGTTGTTTTTTTTACTATTTTATATTTTGAGCTGTTTTTCTTTCTCTTTTCTTTTTCATTTTATTTTTCATTTTGTTATTCTATGATTTTAGTATGTAAGTGTTTTTTGTGTGTAAAGCGCCCTTGAGGTGAAATTTTCACAAAAATGGCGCTATATAAATAATCCAATATTATTATTATTATTATTTAATATTAAAAGCTGTTATGAAAGTGAACAAGATAAAAGCGGTAAGCCAGGACAAAAGAATGTGCTGGCCTATCATCTCTGCCTATTGATGGGAAATTAGTTGGCGAAATGGATTGAAAATTTAGGTCAGATGCGACCAGTCTATCCACGGAATAAAGTTTAATTAAAGTACGTTGGAATAACGGTAAAGGTTATAATAATAGGTTATAATTGACTGGCGAAGAATTTTACATTAATTGACTTGACACGAGCAGAACCCGTACCGAGAGCTGTGAGAAGCAGGGCGGAATGTTCTGGTATTGTTAAAGCGATCGCCGCAAAACCGCGATCCTAGTTCGCAGCCACAATCCGCATTCCAGTGCGCCTCGTCGGGCCATAGCGCCGAGACGTACTATCGGGCCATAGCGCCCAGACATATTATCGCTCCACCCCTGAATATATTTACTCCCCGTTTCCAAAACATATTACTATAGGCGGGGTACTGAACATAGACGATTACAAATATCTTATATATCTTATAATAATCTTTGATAATTCAGCTCGTTAGTATTAAAATGTGATCTACAAATGAAATGGTAGAACTCTCTCAAGTGGTAGCGGGATCCTTACATCGTAAAGATGCAAATAAAATACAAGGTAAAAGTGAGAGCATACACAAATGTTACGAAATTTTATCTACAAATGAAATGGCAGAACTCTCTTAAGTGGTAGCGGAATCCTTACATCGTAAAGATGCAAATAAAAAACAAGGTAAAATAAAAGTGAGAGCATACACAAATGTTACAAAATTTTATAACGCATTATTTTTAATGCAATTTTCGTGACACAGGTTACAGGTGTGCTCCACGTGACAAACATTTATCGTGTGATAGTGCAGTTTTTTTCATTGTACAAACAGAAAGTTTCAAACAGAAACAATAATATTATTATTATTATTTATAATTATTTTTTAGACAAACCTAAGACTGAAATGGCTTAGTCGTGAAATCATTCGGTTCATTTTAAAAAGGACTCAATCCTTATTACTTAACTTGGTGTAATATTTTGGATTTTGACAAATATTGCAATATACATGCAGTGTACGTGTGTGTATGCAGTCGCGCGTGTGTGTGAGGATGTGCCGGTCGCGGGAGACGGTACGGAAAGATGCGGCAGTTCCAGATTGACAGGCTTGCTCGGGAAGATGTACGAAAGAAACCCATTGTTGTGTGTATTGCTCTATTCTATTAAAATAAACGTGCAAATTATTTCCGGTGTTTTATTAGAAATACAGGACCCTCACAATGAAAAAGACAACAATCACAATATATTATTATATAAAAAATATACATTGATTTCATCACAACGTAGCGTTCTGACAAGCCTCACTTTAATTATAATACTGTTAATGGACTATTCAAGTAATAAACACAGCCCACCATAGTGGATATTCACTACTGGCATGAAGTAATAGATAATAGATTTTTATCGGCGTACGTGTGGTTAATCTATTATATTTATTGATTGATTGGATCAACCGATTGCAACAGTTAACGAGATTGAGTCGATTAGGCGTTGCTTGCGATGGCTTGCCCACCTATCGATTGCGACAGGTAAGCGAGGAAGAAAAATACGCAATTTTTTACGGTTTGCTTGGATCTACGTACATTAATTAATAAATTATCCATATCATTTCAATCGAAAGTACAAATGTCATTTTCTTCGTTAGTTTAATCGAGGAGTAGGTAATATTCTAAACTCTTTACAAACTCTATTGGAAAAACTTTTAAAAGTGCATAAGAGTTACGCAAATTGCCTCCCAACTAGGCGCCACAGAAAATCGATAATATTCACACCGAGTCGACGCTGAATATTTCATCTGTTGTAAGGAAACAAATATTAAAAATCGACTTTTTGGTACCGTTGAACGTGTGTTTTTTTCTTTTAATTTCTATTTACTCAGATTTCTTCTGCCGCGATAAATATTCCTTACATCATTTTAAAGCGGGTTATTTCTTTAAAATATATTTTCAATAGAAATGCATCATTATCAAAGTATAAAAATCATTAAACAAAGTATAATGACCATTGTAGTATCTAAGTCAAAAAAAACTAACCCATAAAAACCAAATTTTTATTATACTCCCTTTCTCATTTGTATTGTTTCCAATTTGATATTCTATCAACATATTCCTCTTGCTTTAAGTTCCTGTGGAAAACCTATTCCATTTATATTATTATCCTTAAAACTTAAAGAATATTGAAAACGTAATAATTGGTATAGGGGGGCACGGCGTCGGCGAAACCGTCTGATTGGACCCATTGGCTGTATGGTTTCCAATTTGAAAAAACCGTTAAAATTTCGAAAAATCCAAAATTATACTATAATTAAAAAAAAGGGAAAGAAGTTAAAAAAAAAGTTAAAAGAAAGGGAGTAATAAGGGCTAGTTAGGGCATGTTCTATAAAAACTAGCGCGAAACTATCACAAAAACAATTAATTTTCATTAATAGGATGAATCCGGTTAGTGACCAAGTGGTGGTCGAGGATTCCAACATCGTTCCGGGAGACCACCAATTTAGTCTAGTCGTATTTTCATAGCTCTTAAGCAAACTAGTGGCATGTTCTCGTGGAATTATTTTAATACTTATTTTAATATTTATTCCTACAATAAATATTTGTTCTTCTTTGATTCGATAGGATAGCTACCCCGAGGCTGAGCATTAAAGTACATTCGGCAATTAATTATTTTTAATGACAGATTAAAGTTTTCTCTACACGTGGCAAAACGTCACGCGAAAATTCATTATTCATATTTCGATACGCCACTAAACGTGTGCGATAAAGAAACGTGTAATAAACTGTGAATTATAATGTCACACCGAGCGAGTTTAATGTTCCGTACGGCGATTGTAAAAACTAATGTGTGTTTTGTCCCTCGTGCCATCTTGGAAAAAACGAGCCATTCGTTGCACTAGCAATTTTATAATTATGCAACGTATGTACTTACTCTACATAGTTGGCACAATTACATTCATTCATAATATAATTTACGGAAATAAATTTTGTTTACACCACTTTTTTTTTTGAAAAAAAAATCAACATGTTTCAGGGCCAATGGCCCCTTCGTCAGGATACAAATGTATACTAACAAAATTAAATTAAAAAATCGAAGTATAGATAATCAAAATATTTAAAAGTTATATTTGGAAAATGAATGATAATAAATACTTACTACTTAACATGAAAATAAATTTAAAAGATAAATATTTATAAAAAGGACCTGGTTATTTATAATATTTAATTTACTATTAACACTTTTTATTATTTCCAAAATTTATAATTTATCAAACTGTGATTCTGTATAATTTGTATGTAAAATTTGTAAACCCTTATTAATATCAAAAGAATGATCCATAGCCAAAAGATGGTTAACAAATTCAGAATAATTATTGCTATTTAAACACCTTAAGTGCTCCGTAACTCTAACTTTAAACACCCAATTTTTTTTTAATTATCCTTATTATATAATGTGTATTTTTAAATTAATTATTAGTATAAAAAGCTTACAAATAGTTATCTTTTAAATTTGTTTTCATGTTAAGTAGGTAATTTATTATTATTCATTTTCCATATATAACTTTTTAATATTTTGATTATCTATACTTCGATTTTTAAATTTAATTTTGTTAGTATACATTTTTATCCTGACGAAGGGGGCATGGGCTCTGAAACATGTTGATTTTTTTTTCAATAAAAAAAGTGGTGTAAATAAAGTTTATTTCTATAAATCATAATTATAATGTCACCACAAAACTAAAGAAAATAATTTATAATTTTGAGTACATAATAAAACGTCATGAAATCACTACTTGAAATACTACCATTGAAGAAAGACAATCTATAGTATGTGTAAGCCGTGCGTACGAGGCACATTGTTTCGTTGTGTTGATGTTTATACCCCTAAACACCAACACAACGAAACAATGTGCATCGCACGCACGGCTTACACATACTAATTCGATTGTCTTTCTTAAATGGAAAGAGGTCTACATATGGTATATTCTTAAATACTGCAAAATTATCGTAGATTTCGTACACTGTAAATTTACCGTACATATCTGCAAAAAAAAATTTCTACGTATTATATGCGTATTTAGTATACGGTATATAGTATATGATTTCCCTATATGTATTGGATTAACAAATATGGGAATCGTTAAATAATAAAAGAAACATTGACAAATTCAGATTGACAGAACTTTCATTTGCTCTCCTGTAAAGTTCGAAATAATCAGTAACGCCCTTTTGGCCCTCTACCCTTGAATATTGTATATTTAAATACCACTGTATATTATGTGTTTCCAAAATGTTATAATTTGATCATTCTTGACAATTTTATCATTAAAGCTTGTTTAATCCTAAACGAATTAAGTACTAAATACAACATGAGTTTATTGGTCATTTTGTCTACAAAAAGTCGTCTGCACATACATCCCCATTTATTGTCGACTACTCTAAGTATTCCAAAGAGAAATGAAAATAATAATACAATAAATAAAATATAGAGATATCATTATCAGCTGCGAAATCTATGCATACTATCTAGTTAATGAGAAAATACTACAGATGTCTCTAGCATGGACCAATCAAATATATGGAAGGTTCCTAGAATTCTAACATACAAATAGAACTTTCCAAATTCGATAACGTGTGGATGTTCTTAAGAGGGAAATTGGTGAACGTTGGTTGCGTGTAGAGTGATCACTTAAGCCAGCTCATGCAGGTTGTAAGCCCTGGGCCGTCGGATAAGAGACTTCCACACACGTTTCTCATATATAAATAGCTTCGTCTCTGTGAGACTTCTATAATATATCTTAATTAATTAATAAATAATCAGTTACCAGATGTTTCCAGTTTCTAATTAATAATCTTTTTCATTTAAAAAATGCGCGTTGTACTTTGTTAACATACTTGTATTGACGATTTAATATTAATTTGGAACAATCCTTAGTTGTTACATTATTTATACATTTTATTATATATATTTTTTAAAGACATTAAAAATACAACGTTGTTTTCTTCTCACTATAACACTTTAATTAGAACGTTTTCGACGCTTACTGCGTCATCTTCACTAATAAACTACCTAAATCTTAAGGATAATGACAACTTGTCGGGTCTGGTGTGGGAGTGGAGTGGTGGGAAGGGGTAGGTTTGCGGGGCGGGGTCAAGTAGTCATTAGTCTTAAGATTTAGTTAGTTTATTAGTGAAGATGACGCAGTAAGCGTCGAAAACGTTATAATTAAAGCTTTTTAACTAAAGTGTTATAGTGAGAAGAAAACAACGTTGTATTTTTAATTTCTTTAAAAAATATATAACATGAACTTCCACAAAGTTTGTCACAATAATTTCGAAACATTATTTTATTATATTACACACTAGCGGTCACTACCCACTATTACTCGTACACTAGTATTCAGATTTGAAAATTATTTGAGAACTTATGTGTATGAATTTTTTATAGATATTTTTTTTATAAATATTTTTTATATATATTTTATATAAGAATTTTTATAAATAATAATCAACCTTTTTCTGGAGACGTTGCTCTTCTAGTCTATATTAAACTGTGTAGACAGTTTTTTCGCGCCGAGAGCTTTTATGGCCTTGCCTTCTGTGACACATTCCGTATAAGATAATAAGCTCCATAAAATAAAATTAAAATTAAATCGCGCACAAAAAACTCCTCCATCAATCTCCACCGCTTGAACGTCCTATCCTACTGTAAGGAAACGGTAATAGTGGAGAATGTTGACTATATGCAGAATACGCCGAACGTAGAGTCACGCCGCAAAGTAAAATCAAAAAAAACGAGAATAATAATTTATTATCGTAGTGGAATCATCGAGAGGTGCGCGCTACTCAAGAGGCGTTCTGTCTCATCTATAGGTCGAGGGAGTCGGCTTGTTCCCAACAGTTGAAGACCCCATGGCAAGAAGTTGTTAACTAACATTTTTGTCAAAAATGAGTTAATAAGCCCTCTAAACTAAACAATGTACGCTCTTCCCATTGGAAATAAGTTCAGAACTTAAAAATAATTAGAACATGTTCAAATCATAGGGATGAACATGTTAACTACACTTTTTCATAAAAATCAAATCAGTTACTAATGGGAAAAACATGTTATCTTCAATAATAACATGTTGATGCCATCATTCTGAAATTAACACGCCTTTTAATTTGATTGGAATATTTATGGTTAATATAAATTTTACTCCGGCAGTACTGTCATATATTTGCTTTTATTTGAAGACTATTATAATATGTACTTACATATTATCTTTCAATAATTTTAAATGATACATACCATGTTTCGTATTATTAATTAACATACCAGGTATTTTGTAATTTTGGATAATGGATGATAAAAACGGATAGCATTTGAAGGATTGTTTGATGTTCGTGTTTTACCAATTTTAAATAGGTGTTATTCTATTAAAAATGAGTTCCAGAGGCGAAAAAATGGTTGTCAACTAGATTTGTTTTAGGTAAAATTAGTATATTTTTATTTTTTTGTGAATAAATTCGTTTTTTTTACTTTGTTGATATTTTAGTGACATAAATCAATAAAAATTAATCTTGAATTAGCAATAAAACACATTTTTCAAAGGCGAAATGCAAATGTCTAAATGATTTGGAATGTTAGTTAACAACTTCTTGCCATGGGGTCTTCAATTTGTCTTCTGATTGATGATAAAAGTCTAGTTGAACCGTTCGAGTCATTTAATGCTTTGAAATTAATCGATGCATGTCAGTGTATATCGTACCAAGAACGAATTCAAGGGCAATCTTGTTATAAAAATAAAAACATTCAAATTTGATAACAATATTATATTGCGATAAATATGCCCGATAAGAGAAACGTAAAAATATCTAATAAAACTTTATTTTCGTTTAATCAGAAGTAAACAAAAAATGATCAGTCAGTGGACGTGCGATACCGACCGCGATAGCACCCGGCTGTAATAACAGTGGCAATCGTTACGTTACATCACTACTGGCGTGGTTCAAACGGCGTTTGTCGATACACACATTTCTGTATACAATCCTATTCACAATTAGTCCAGTCTAATTCTCCTTCAAGCGTGAGAATACGGTTAATTAATTATATTAATCCTTAAAGATGGTGTGGTGAGTAGAGCTTGGTGTTAACAGTAGAGCACACGTTCAATCATGTATTGTATTCCCAGCGGTCGAAAATAAACATCACTTTTTTCGCGCTCACGAGAGGTCATGTTATTAGATTTAATTTGAAATTATTTTATTGGAGTTGACACTTTTACACGCAACGGAAATAAAAAGGAACAAACAATACGTATAACTAAACAAAAACTACATGAAATGAGCACCTAACCTCATTAATAACCCAACGAAACGAGATGAAAGAACTCATGTTATGCTGTGAAACAAGTAACAATTGACAACTTGAGAACTAAATAAATCCATTCATTCAATGTTAGGGGAATCCCCAATAATAAGAGTGCGTAGGTGTGTTCGGATTACACGGTGCATAGCCAAATCGTAATTTGCGTTGCGTTCAGTTATAAATAGTTTCTTTTTAATATTCGTGATGATATTCGGCGAATACGAATATTCGGTAAATACCTACTATTCGGCGAATACGAATATTCGTATTCGTTGCGCCACTACAAATAATCAATATTAGCCGCGACAAAGATAAAACGAGATAGATACAGAGCGTGAGCGAAGTTTAGAGTGAAATCATCACGCCTGAGAAGTGACGGAGCCCAAATTGCGCCGAACGTATTCCGCTCGAGATTGCCACGTGACGGGAAACTGCGTCAGATGCGGCGGCGAGGCGTCATCCGGCGTTTGTGCGCAGCAGCCTCCGAATCAAACCCGCCGGGCGGGAGCCACAATATTGGACGACAAGTTCTAGCCGGCCTGTTTCTCAATCCCCGTCACTTATCGTCGGACAATTATTCATGTTAATAATATGCGTAAACAAATTTATATTAATCAATTAGGAAAGACATACGGAAAAATCAATTTAACGAAAAAATATTTTAACTGCTACCGGGATTGGAACCAACGGACCTCCGTTCTATCCGGGGATGGCGCGTTATCCAATTTCGCCACGGCAGTTTGGTAAGTTAAATAAAAAAAATATAAAATTCTAGCTCCCAACAAATTTGTTTCAGAAAAAACTCGTCCTGAACCGTGTATTTTCACTTATCTCTGCGAGGTTTTTGTAATAGACAAGTAAATTTTTCATGGAATAGCGTGTATTTTCGAAAGGTCCTATACCAGGTGAGAACTGCGCGGACGTCACTTGCAGAAATGATATTTTTTACTTCGAATTAAATTCCACCCAAAACTTTTTGTGTGGATTCTATTTCTCATTTCTATGGTGAATGTAAATACCATCTGTCAAATCAAAATGATTATTTACGACGACATGGCCATCGATAATATCATAAAATGTTTGATTTATTTTTGTGAAAAGAAACGTATATTTGAAATTAATATTTTTCCCGATATAATTATATATATATATATTGAAAATTTTTGCTGCGTTACCTATATATAAAATATTTATTAATTTGAAAATCTTTTTTACGATACTTCTTTTATAATGCAGTTATTTTTGTGGATTGAAGCTACTCAAAATAGTTCATTATATACAGTTAAAAAATGTATATACCTTTGTGGGTATATGCGTATACATATTCTTCTAATATAGGTATATAGTCGGTCACAGCATAACCAAGTTTACACCTACTGCACGCACGCCACTGGTAAAAATACAATATAAGTATAAATTAGGTAAATAAACATTTAAAAAATCTCTGCCTTTTTCATCTCTCTCCTTCTCTGCTCCCTTCTTGGGATACATTACGATTTTAAAGCAAGCCCCAGACGTTTCTGCCCTCGCTGTTGGGATACTGGGCGCGACCATCAATCCGCGCCTACACCTTTTTGTCCCGCGCCAGAGTCTGCGCTCAAAAAACGAAGTACCCGAAGAGAAACCGTACGCACATGAATGACACTTTTCCGTACCTAATAATATGTAAATGTGTTCTATTCCTGCGCCCTGCATCGCCCACGCCCGCCCGCTATATTTAACTCACTCTCTTTTCACCACACCGACTAAATTACTATTTCGTCGTCATGCCTATTCGGCTCCTCCCGACCTTGGGTTCTTTCTCGGTCACATATCCGTTTTCCGCGCGCGTCGTTCGCTTCAGTCATCGCACTCGCGCTTTTCTTTCTTCGCAATTGTTAAAAAAAAATTCCTCGAGAACCGCGTTTAAACGGCGGACTTGACTGTTGTAAAGTTGAACTTTCGGTAAGCGCTGTCTGCTGGGTAGACAATAAACAATAAGTGCGGACATGTCCGAGATACATTTTTCAAATAGTATTTTCAAAGAATTAACATCACGTACACTGTAAAAAAACACGTTTTTAACCTAAATATTCTATATATATATAAAGAAAAGCGTGTTTCCGTACCCGCCAAGTTTTCTCCACAACCAGCCACATCCACTCACCGGTGGTTATGGTGGTTGATAGCCCTTGGTGTCACATCGAAAATATGCGAGTTTGGTGGGGGTGGCTGAGCGTGGGTGGGAGTGGGTGACGAAAATGTGCTTTCTAGCGCATTGTTTTGTTATGGGAAGGCCGCAAATGCTTCAGATTGTTTCAAAATAGGCGCGCCGACTGTGTCGGTGAATCTAGAAGGTTACGGAAAAACCTGTTCTAGAAAGTTCTGGAAGGAGAAGGTTCTAGAAAATTCTCGAAAGTTCTATTAGGTTCTAAACTGAGTGGCGGAATGTGTCGGTGTGTCTAGAAGGTTCCTGCACATTCGATAAATTTCTTGAAAGTTCTGGAAGGAGAATGTTCTAGAAGGTTCGCGAAAGTTCTATGACGATCGAAACAGTGTACTAAAAATCTACGCGTGCGAAACCGCGATAATCTTTACAATAAATAGTAACAAAAAAATTGTTATGGTTTATAACAGTATTTTTTCAAATGCCGTGTTTGTTGTCTGTGAAAACAATAATATTATTATGACAGCGAAAAAATTATCTTCATTATTTGTCGTTATCCTTCTAAAAAACCATTTAAAAAAATAATCTCCTATTCCTTTGTTTTTTGCACAATACATTGAATGAGTTACAAAACTGGAGCACGTGTACCCACGCCAGCCAATATAATGAACATTATTGGAATAAGTAGGATTCGCAATTTTTCATTGCATAACCAAGAACACGCCACGTTCATTTGTTATCCTACGGCTCAATGGGACAATGTGCATCTGTCATCACGCAGTACTAGTAATTGTGGCGTGTGTATAGTACAACGGTACGATAGGTACTACGATAAGCGTTTGTAGACGACCGTCAACACGCGGTGCCTACTACTATTTTACTATCGGTTTTACGTGTTATGGATATGAATTACATAACACATTATACGCTGAACAAATAAAAGTGTAGTCATAATACCACCGTTGGGAACGGAACAATATATCGAACCCACAAGGAGAATTGTTTTCACTTTCTGATCAATTCTCATCCTCCATTGCTCATTCTGTAAATGCAATTTTTTTAGGAACATTCACAGGAGCATCTCTGATGATATTTCACAGTTAAACTTGCGAGAGTCTAAAAAATTCTGAACTGATGTAAATAATTAATTAATCGCAAAAAACATAACTTTACTGTATTTATAGGAAATTTTCACTATTTCAGCAATGCAGTTATATGCGGCTTACAATATTAGCTCATTTCTTCCCAACTTTCCTCCAGTATTCTTCGTTTATATATTTGTATTACAATTAGAAATTTTCAACAAAATATTATCTATATGTAGTACGAGACTACCACCGAGCTCTAGTCCAAATATAAAGACAATACTTAGTGATTTAAAGGTGAAATAAAGTACGCTTTAAAGGCGTAATTTGCAGCACAAAATAATACTTTCCGTGCCTTAATCTACCTTAAGGGGGGGGTAAGGTTTTTAACTTTTTTTTTTGCATTTTATTTTTAATTGTTTAAATGAATGTATAACATCGTAAGAATATTGTGTCAAAATTTCAAGTCAATCGGAGCAAAATTGACGAAATTATGAACATTTGAGCGATACTCAGACTGATTTTCTATACCTGCTCGGGCAGCTAAGAGACGCGCTCACCTGAGGACTACCGGACGTGCTATTTGCATTGGAAGAGTTTTGCGTAGACAAGGACAAACAGATGCTGATGATGAAAGCTCTTTGCCGTGTGAAAATGGCATCGACGATTATGTGTAAGTATAAAATAAGTGTTGAGTTTTATTTTGAATTTTACAGTGTGCAAAACTTTAAATCGTCTTCCCCACATCTCACGTTTTCAAAGTCGGTGTCCATCATAACTTCAAAACTACTGTACAGATGCCGGCAAACATGTTGAACATTTTTCGGCGAAGTGGGGGAGAGTTTGCGCATGTACCATTCCACCAACGAGACCCAAAATTTGTCTTCTGCGCATACCCCCACCACGCCGAAAAATGTCCAAGAAGTTTTCCGGCAACTGTACCCATCCTTTTGAAATTTTGAACACTATTTCTGTACATAATTTACAAGGTAACGCTGTAGAGTTTTTTCAAATTTGTTATTAATTTTTATTTTTTAATAACAAATTAGTCGATATTTTTCGCAAAAAATCGCGTTTTTCCCTTCAAAGTGTTCCAAAAAATTGAAAAATTGAAATTTCAAAAAACCCTCCCAGCGTTACCTGGGAAAATCTATTATCTAACGAATGAACTTTGATTTTTTGATTTCAGATGATCTAGCACCAAGTTATGATGGACACCGCAATTCTACTTTTTTCCGAGACACGTCCGAATAATTGCTGCCAT
>JADDOH010014084.1:0-28037 GCA_016648135.1 Agrypnia vestita | reverse complement strand
ACATTTCCGCGACAAGATACGCGAGTCCCGGTGTGTACACGTCAAATGACCGCGTCATTGTCCCCGAAACATGAGCGTAGATGTTGATGCGACATGCCGAGCGGAATGTTTCGCGATTTGTCCCCTAGTGAATACATGGCTTGATTGTGACGTGGACATGAAACACCAATTGGCATATGCGGAGTTTCTTGCAACCAGAGCACTCCGCCAATTGGCAGAGCTGGCAGTGAACCTGTTAATATTCATATTTACCAATATGTATAGCCTTCATTTTTTTCAATATCTTTGAATTATTCGATAATGGAGAGTTTTAGGGCTTCTAAACATTCTATGGCACTAGGTATAGTTCCAAAATATAACATAATAAAAGTCTTTGGCGTCTTAAAATAATATTTTTTCTTTCATTGTAGAAACCATCCATTCATTCAAACTGGAAACTACTTCGTATTTTAATATGTATTTTCAAAGTATTTCTCTAATACATACATGGTGGTTTCTAACCAAGTCTCTCAACATATCAGTATTGGCTGTAGTGGCAATATAGTTGTCATCATTTCCTTAAATATTTCAACCCTTGGTGCTTTTAAAAGTATATTTTTATTTTATTATGTATAATAGAAATAAGTTCTCCCATATTTTTATGTGCCTTATGGAGATGATATGATGAGGTTTAATGCATGGGTAAAGTGTTTTAGTTGGGATATGCATTTTTTTAGTTTCTTTTCCGTTTTTAGTGTACGCCTAAAAGATTTGGTATATATTAGAAATGTATAATATATATTATATATATAATACACACATACATTTTTTAATGTGTACGGGAAATCAGATTTCTTAAATTAAATATAAATTTCCAACGTGTCTTTATTGCAGAATGCGGAGGATCTCTGACTACTTCTCCCGGAATAATTTCTCCATCACACCAGAATAAATCGATGACAATGTTTTACAGAGGCATAAAACAAGTGGTCAACTGCTCATGGAGTGTAACTGTCAGACCCGGAAGAAGAATTAAACTTGAATTTACAAGCCTAAATATAACAAATAGAGATCCCGATATCTGTTCAAATTATGTCATGGTTAGTATTAGCATTTTATATTTACACTCCTATAAGTTAAAAATTTTAGCGAAATTTTATTGGATTATTAATCTTAGGGTATTCATACTAGTGATGCTACGAATACGAATATCCATATTCACCAAATATCATCACGAATATTAAAAACAAACTATTTATAACTGAACGTAATATTTGGTTTTGGTTTGGCTTTGCACCGTGTATCCGAACACATCTACGCACTCTATTATCGGGGATTCCCTAACATTGAATGAATGGATTTGTTGAGTTCTCAAGTTGTCAATTGTTACTTGTTTCACAGCATAACATGAGTTCTTTCATCTAGTTTCGTTGGGTTATTAATAAGGTTGGGTGTTCATTTCATATGGTTTTTGTTTTTTAATACGTATTGTTCGTTTCATTTTATTTTCGTTGTGTGTAAAAGTGTTAACTCTTATAAAATAATTTCAAATTAAATCTAATAACATGACCTCTCGTAAGCGTGAAAAAAGTAATATTTATTTTCGACCGCCGGGAATGTTCAAACAAACGGATAAAAGAAATCGCCTAACGCCTGAGAAGTTACAAATGTTCTGCTTTTTGAACAAAAATTTTCCCGTGGTAAATTTTAATTATTAAATCTCTTAGTAATTAAAGAACAGTGGTGTATTTATTTATTACTTTGTTGAATTTTTTGTACACTTATTCGCTGAATATTAGGTATTATATTCGTATTCGTATTTGTGAAAATAGTATTCGTTGCATCACTAATTTATACTATCTTAAAATATATTATATGAGGGGCATAAAACTTATAATTTTTTTTTTATAAAATTTACATATATTGAAATTTTCAATTATATTTATTAAAAAATTTACTTTAATAATTATTTTTTTTGACATTTCGTACATCTTGAGATTACAATTATTGACAAATTTGGTAGATTGATTATCCACAACCATCCAATGTGCCATTGTCTGTATATTATAACAATATTATTATTCATTACAAATTACATGTACATCTATAGACTTTTTTAAATAATGACTTTCAACCAGATCAGGCTGAACGATGTGTAGATTTATTAAACATTCTGTTATTTGTTTCAGCTTAGAAATGGAGAAAGTAATCATTCACCTCTTCTTGGGGTTGGTAAATACTGTGGATCCACAACACCTGCAGAAAATTTGACAACCACTGGAAACCACGCTTTCATCTCTTACCACTCTATCCAAAGTGTACCATTTCAAGCTAATATTGTAAGTGCAGATAACTCCTCTTATTTTATTTCAAGTCAAACATTATACATATGTATTTACCTCCAACATAATCTTGTAGACTCTGATTCAAATTATATTTATCAATAAAATTTATTAATTTATATATATTATTACATATAGGGTTATTTGGAAAACATTAATAACCTCGCAGGACAGGAAAATGTTCAAGCAATCATGACAAAGTTTGTGTTTTTTAAAAATATTTCTGACTTATTTTTTGTAAAATGTTAAACTATCATTACAGTAACTTATATCAAATATGAAAATTTCATTCCCTTCAATACAAGTCAAATAAAATAATAAAAACCTTTGAATTCCAATTGGAAAACATTCCAATTGGAATTTCTGCAAAGTATTTATTATTTTGTTTAATTTGTATTGATTTTTGTTTCGTATTCAATACAAGTTACTGTAATGATAGTACAAAGTTTTGCAAAAAAGAAGTCAGAAATACTGAAAAAAAAAATTATATCTTTGATCTCGTATATCTCCATAACTATTGATATTAGGTCATGGTTGCTTGAATAATTTCGACTCATAATTAAGGCAGGAAAACGGTCCTGCGAGGTTATTAATGTTTTCCAAATAATCGTGTATACAACTTCATGGAGAATTTTATTAATAGAACATAACATTAACGGATAATTTGACATAATTGTGAAACCAATCTACCTGACCTACTGATTATATTTATAATCTAATTACTCTTAAATAAATCTAATCACTCTTTCGATATAAATACCGGTTTCAAATTTTACATAGCAACACTAGGGGTTTTCGTTAGGATAATCCAGAAATATTATAAATTAGGTAATGTTTTTTTTAATAGAAACTCAAATATTTTAAATAATCAAATAAACTTAGTAAACAGCTCTCTCTTAAACCGTTTTAATTCCCATTTAATTATTTTGTACCTGCATAATTGTAACCATGTTCCCTCCAACCCCCTCCCACCATACCATCTGTCTATATTTGATCATTAACTTCAACACATTCGTTGCCCTGAAGAAGGGAGCATAGCTCCCGAAACATGTTGATTTTTTAAAACAAAATTTAAGTGGTTAAAACAAAGTTTTTATTATTTTATTTACAATGTACCTAGGTATTACAGGAGAATTCACATTTTCTACATTACAAAGTAATCAGGTTATACACAATGACAAAATGTACAATTGTAATTAACCTCCATTTATAAGCATTGCAAGTCGTGTGAATTATATGAATGTCACTCAATTAGATACTTTGTTTTTTTTTAAAATTATTAATATGACTTAAATGTTTCAATCTTGATTTGAGAATCCGATTCTACTATTTAACTCCTCTATATTGATCATCCAGTTCATTAGACATCATCATTCATTAGACATCTCCAAATATTATTATTTTATTTTAACCTGTTATTTTCGGTAAGTTATTTGGGATTGTATCCAACTGTACGATAATTGTTAACTAACATATATCACTACCAAACATGTAGTATGTTTTGAGATAACGAGGAATGCAATATTCAAATGGTCACCAAACATCAATCAAATATTATTTATACATGCCTGAGTTTTATGTATTATGTCAACAAGTTCTATATATTTAGTACTGATGAAAATACTTATGCTTTGTGGATTACAAGTTGAGTTATGGGCTTTTTTCTGAAATATCTGACAAATAAGCTGGGTGTTGTTTGAAAAAAATGCATAGTCGCTGCATTTGAATTGTATCAGTAATTGCATCTATATTAGATTTGCAGATGATATATGTAGCACCATTTGCAGACAATGCATATGATATGACCTCAATGAGACAAATATCTTTGTTTAAAATCGATTTTATTACAAAATAATCATGGAAACAAAGAAACGATTTATACAATTGAGTTAACTTAACAACAATCTTGTGAAGCACGAACAATATTATAATTATCTTTTTTTTCATTGCAAAATTTTCATAAAAACTCCAGTGAACACTAGGAATCAAATTTACATGATTATTTTGTGCAATATGTGAGCGTTTGAGGAATATTTTGAAAAGGGGTTACCTATGTGGAGCACCTGAGAACTGGGAGCAGCTGGCACAAGATTGTGTGAGCTGGAGGAACGTTTGCTCTCAGGCTGATGGTGTTGCGGTGGCCAGACAATTAAAAAATGAGCAGCGAACCGCAACCATGCGGCAACACAACCTGACCGCTTCCTATGTGAAATATGCGGGAGAGAGTGCGCCTCTCGAATAGGGCTATTTTCCCATCGCAAAGTTCATGAAAGGCGCAGCAACAATCAACCAAGTTAGAACGAGCAAGGGGATCCTCGACCACGAGGCCCGGCAACAACAACTAACATTTTGTTAAAATGCCGAACCACAAAGTTAATATTTTAAATATTAATAATATATTACATATTTCTGTAATTATTTTTTAAAGATTTTGTCAACATTTGGTACCAACAACCAAATGAGTGTATAAAAAATTTCTAAACAATAAAGCAATGCGAATCCAAAGCAAAGAATTCATTAAAATGGTGTGATTCTTATAAACACATTAATAACTTATCAATTGATTGTTCATACCTTGCAAGAATAGCTCAAATAACTGATTCATACTAAAAGTAAAAGATTTTGGCCACTAGAAAAAAGTAGCGTCAAAAAAAGTCCTCGTCAATAAAAGAGTAGAAAAATATAAATGTTTTTTTTTTTTAAATTTTAATGATAAAAATATGAATTCTTTTTATTCACTTCCTCACCCAAAGAAATTAATACTGTACTATGAAAAATTCTTTTGCTTAAAAAACTATATTAATTTTTATCCTTCCTTCCTGGGTTGGTTTGCAGCAAAGCACATCTCTTTCTCCATTCCACTCGGTCTCCGGCGATCCTCTTCAGCTCTGGGTAGGAGGCACAATTCATATCTTGGCACACTTGCTCAAGATATTCACGGCGAGGGCGCCCTCTTTTCATTTTCATGGTGTAAAA
Source organism: Agrypnia vestita (assembly GCA_016648135.1). Lineage (NCBI taxonomy): Eukaryota > Metazoa > Arthropoda > Insecta > Trichoptera > Phryganeidae > Agrypnia > Agrypnia vestita. The sequence continues at coordinate 22,740 of JADDOH010014084.1, read as the reverse complement.
TATATATGTAGTTTCCTAAAAGGAGATTTTTAATTTATACCTACAAGATATATCTTTTATCCACTCATTAAGGTCTTGATCGTTAACTTTAACATCGTGATCTGACTTATCAAATACAATAATCGGAACAACAATTTCTGAGGGATCTCACGTACTTGGGTAGTGTGACTGAAAATTAGCTGGAAATTTATGTTTTTTTTTTATCCAGGTCAATTTTTTTCCTAACCACCCTAGGTATTGGAGATAAACCATAACCTCTATAAATAATAAAATGACACCATTATTTACTTCTGGACCTTTTTTAACTTTATAAAGAGTTTTTAAAACTAATAATCTTTTTTTTTAATAATTTCTAGCAAGGTTTTGTTCTTAAATATTCAGAAGTGTCAAGGGAATGTGGCACAAGAATAGAATTATCAAAAGAGCTTAGCAGCGCAATTATAAGTTCACCTAATTATCCTAATATACCACATCCACACAGTGAATGTACATGGACCATACTAACAGGCCCTGGAGAAAGAATTCGGCTTGACTTTATCAATAGATTTGATCTCGCACCAATCCTTGGGTACGTATTTTTTTATTAAGTATTATGTAGTATATTTAATGCCATCAGTAAATTAGAGGCATCGTTGGATGGGCCATTTAGAGAGTATGAATTGTAAGTAATCCCCCAAATAGGTGGCAGGATTCCATAAATGTCTATCCTCGGTGATAACATTGGCGGGAAGAAGCCCAGTGCAGATATCAGAGGAGGTGCATTCTCGAGGAGACCAGGACCCATACCGGATTATAGACAAAGGCTTGATGATAATCATCTTGATCAATAAATGTAATCATCATAAGTACATCCGGAGAGTAATTCATACGCAAACCTTTTTTTAAAAATATAAATTGCTATTCCAAACAGATTTTGATGTAATTTAATTTAACGATTAAATTATTCCAGTTGTCCTAATGAATATGTGGAAGTACGAGATGGCGGAACCCAATATTCCAGTCTAATTGGCAGATATTGTCAGAAATCTCCTGGGACCGTTAAATCAACCAGCAATATCATGTTCATAAAGTTCTTCACCGATGTTACAGACCCGAGGAATGGATTTAAAGCTAATATATCCATTGGTATGTACAACTATGGATAAAAATTGCTTTATATTTTTATTTTCATCAATCTGACAAAATGCATTAGCAACCTTAATCCTGATCTGAAAATCCAAAATATCAGGATTCTTAATCCTAGAAAGATAAAAGATAAAGAGACTATGTTAAAGATAACCTTACGTTTTGTAGTATACTCGCTATCGTCTTGAAGATAGCAAATATATACGGTCTTGCTGAAAATGAAGATTATTCAACCATTTTATTTATATACATATATTTATGTATAACTGCCCTATTATCGGTAATTTACTTTTTTTATTCATGGTTTGCTTTCATTAAACTTGAATTAAAAAACATTAAAATGTTTTTTCAAAATTAAAAACAACCAAAAAAAAAAAGAATTATGCAGAACCCTGTGAATTGCGAAATTCACCAAAAATCATGAAATTCACAAAAATAGTCGTTAATTTTGTGGAAAACACATATATATATATATATATATATATATATACATACATACATATATATATATATATATATATACACATACATACATACATATATGCACATATATATACATATACATATATTTAGTTTTGTGTATTTTATGAAATAATTTTGAAGATGTAATATTTATTATGCTAGTGAGACATTTCAATTACTCAAGTAACCGATATTGACATAATTACTGTTCTCACCTGCGAATAATTTTGTTATTTTTTACATTTCATCACATTTGGATGGCCGTAATCGAAAATGTCTAGAGTTATCTATAGATTTTTTTTCTTCTCTTTTTCTAATTCAAGCCAACACAGAGCAAAGTTATTAAAATTACAATACATAGAATGTGAAATATTACGAAAAATCAGTAATAACTTCTTCCAAAGAAAATTAAACATTTTAACAACACAAACACAGTTATCAGAGAAAACAAAAGAACTGTAGAGGAATTTTAAAAAGAAAAAACAACTTTAACCGACTCAATTGTGAGGAATTAGCGAAAACTAAAATTATCCGCGCATACCATGGCAGCCATCTGAAGAGAGCCATAAGATTCTCCAATTATAGGGATCGTGAGGATTCCACAGAGTACTGCGAAATATATAAAGGATACCTCACACGCGTGCGCTGCACGCACTAAAAGCTTTTATTAGTTTTTTGTAACCCGTTACAAAAATATCATGGATTTATTAATTTACTCGCAGTAGAATTCATACTTTAAAATTAAAATAAAGACAAAATTATGTGTTGATGATGCTCAAAGTATTGAGTTGTAAAAAGGTACACTGAGCATTGTCAATTATTTTCAGTTTCATGTAAAGAATCAAAACTCATACTTGGGCTAGCAAAAACTTTCCTAAAAAATTATCGAAACATTTGTTAACTCGCAAATGAACAGAATTTGATTACTATTCAATATGGTTTTCTTATTGAGACATTATTCCTTTTTAAAAACGTATGTAACCCGCCGGGTTCCTAATTTTCAATATCGCTTATGTAACCCGCCAGGTCCAAAAGAATAAATATGCAAAATTTGAGTCAGATCGGTCAAACGGTAAAGATTTGTATTGAAAATATATCATAGGTAGGAAAAGGGTAAAGGAGAGGGGGAAATGTCATCACCGGGTCTTAGAGAATAAGTATTCTAAATTTGAGTCAACTCAGTCAATAGTTGCAGTTGAAGATTTGTACAGAAAATATGTCAGAGGGAACAGATAAAAGCAACCCATTTTACCCTCCGTGTCCTAAAGAATAAGTATGCAAAATTTGAGTCAGATTGAATGGTACAGATTTGCATGGAAAATATATCTTGGGGAGGGGGAAGGGTAAACGGGGAGGGGGAAATGTTACATATGTTACCCGCCGGGTCCTAAAAAATAAATGCGCAAAATTTGGTATAACCGGACTAATGGTGTAGATTTGTTTGGAGAACAGACAGACATTGAGGTTTATAGGTGTAGATATTATATATTTGCTTTATTATTATAATATTTACGCATAAACATTCAACATTCTATAAACAAAATTGTGTTATTTTTTTTAGTATAACAATTAATTTTTACATCTTTTACTGTGCGATCTTAATCATTTCTCGAAATCAAAAAATTATTGCCCGGACATGCTTGTTGATCTATTGGTAAGACACTCACTCAATATCAAATGAATTAGAGTTTGAGTCTCAGGAGACCAGAAAGATATTTCTATATTGTATAATTATAATTCTAATATAATTCAAATATGTTGTAATTTCTCTAATGAATTGGGTAGTTTTGATTTGAAAAAAAATTTAATGTAATTAGCTATGTATATTGCATCTGTACTTATAATATTGCAACTACTTGTTTTTTTTGTATTTGAGTTTGTGCATACAGCGTAGAGAGAGAGAATGTATTTGAGATTGTGCAATCTAGACCAGCATAATACCTTCACTTTTTATTTTCAGATGTATGTGGAGGCACAATCTATGGAAAATCCGGATTAATAAGAGCTCCGGCCACCCTAGCAGTGTCCGTTCTGACAACCGATGTAGAATGTGAATGGCGAATCATCGGCCCGGAGTCACACAGCCTATGGATCAGTCTGGCTGACATGTGGTTACCAAGTTCTGAATCCTGTGATCTTGTGTCACTTCAAATATTTGACATTGTTCCCTTCAATAAAACAGGTTTTTATTTTTATTCATTCTGAAGTTTTTAAATAATTCGCATATCCTAACATACTTGCCAATGTTTTTTTGTATATTTCTACAAACATCAGAAGATATAATATTATTTTTTTAGTAATAGCAGTGTAATAATTTTTAGCCATAAACTTGAGTTTTACTTTTTTATTTATTTTTAGCTATACCCATAACTGAAAAAAACTGCGGGAAAAAGGAATCTTTGGCTCTACAAACAGCATCAAATGAAGCGACAGTTGTATTATCAATAAAAAAAGGCGCTCTGAGAAACAGTTTTGTTAATGTTTTTCACTTTGGATTTTTATTGACATTTAATTCAACAAGAGAAGGTATGCACAAATTTTTTATCAATCAATTATGAAAAAAAAAAAATTTAATACAAAGTTAAGTGTGAGCTTAGATTACAGTTGGCGCTGTGTGCTGTGGTTATAAAAATCAGCTATATATTTTTGCTCAATTTTCTTAGACTATGTATATTTTTTGTCACTTTTTAGACTCAAGTCAGTTATTATAATCAGAATATTTGTGAATGAATATACAATAATAGTATCACCCAATTGTGCAAGCACCATAGTTTGTAAGCAGTATATCATTGGTATTTCAAATTCAACTTCAATTTCAGATTGCCACTGCTTTTTTTCCTTTACAATTTAATGTTAGTGTAAGCTGTTTTTTTAGAGGTGTAGAACTTTGAAAAGGGTCGCGAATGGACTGCGCGTGTTATCGGGCCATTAGCCTATTGAGCTCTGTGGGCAAACTGTATGCGAGAATTTTGATAGAAAGAGTGAGGTTGACAACAAAAGAAAAAGTGTGGGATGTACAAGGAGCGTTCATGAGTGGAAGAAGATGCATGGACCAGATTTTCACACTGCGCCAGATGACGGAAAAGTTTTTGGCAAAGAACCAAAAACTTTTTTTGTGCCTTTGTGGATCTCCAAAAAGCATATGACAGAGTGATAAGACGAAAGTTATGGAAGGTTTTGTCTGAATATGGGGTGAAGAGTAAATTCATACAGGAAATTGCATCCCTGTACGAAGGAAGTAGCGATGTGTCAGAATTAATTGGGCATTCACATCGTGGTATGGTATTACAAAAGGTGTCAAACAGGGATGCATAGTGTCACCATGGCTTTTCAACCTGTATATGGATAATTGTATGAAAGAACTGAAGGAACTACAAGTTGGAGCGAAAATGGACGGATTCACCACTACTACTACTGTACGCAGACGATGCAGTATTAGTGGCTAACAGTGAAGCTGATCTGCAGTGCCTGGTATCCAGGATGTCCGATGTATTTATGCAGAGTGAACTTCTGATGAATGTCAGCAAATCGAAAGTGATGGTATTCGAGGGAGACGAAAGAGTGAGTAAGTGTGATTTAATTGTAAACAATGAATGCTTAGAACAAGTGAACAAGTTTGTTTAGTAGAGACGGCAAGGCGGAGAATGATATCGAAAGGAGAGTGACAAGCTACGCTGCAATGAGAACCCGACTGCCCTGTTTTCTCAAATTGATGAATGTTGCATCGTGTAAAGTGATCACTTAAGCCAGCTTATACGGGTCATAAGCCCTGTGTCCGCCCTACAAATACTTTCATACACGTTTCCCATATAATAACTTTGTCACTGTAAGACTTCTTTAATTAATAAATTAATACATAGTTTACTTTAGTATAGATGATAAAAGTATTAGAAGGTTTAGACAAATTCTATGTTCTGTGGTTTAGACCCATGTGACCACAATAACCATCGCCTACAGTACTTAACTACTTAAATGAAAAAAATCCTCGAATATATGGAAATATTTTTTATGAAAAATGTTTATGTTTTACAAAGATTGTGGCGGAAAGCTGACAGCACCAAGTGGCTATTTAGAAGGTCTCAAGTTCCAATATTCAGGATTATATAGTCGATTTTGTGAATGGAAAATTACTGTGCCGGTGGGTAGAAGAATCAAAGTGGAAATTTTACAAGGATATGAAAATACAACAAGTGTATACAACCAACGGATAGGTGTAAGTAAAAAATTAATATTTATTTTTTGCCACCACTTTATATTTTAAGGGTGTATTCATAATGGTTTACAGTATCATAATTTATTTATTTATTTAACCAAGCAATCTTAACAGTTTCAATCATTAAAATGTTAGAGCACAGTGTACATACGCCAATTACAAAGATTCACAGATGTTTGGGGTTAGTACTATATTAGATAAGAGAATATTTGAAAGCTAAGAGATATATATATGTATTATAGTAATCAACAAACAATATTAAAGTTAATTAGTTTTAATAGTAACACGGGAATAGGGATAGGAGGGAAAGGGTGAGGAGGTAGAAGATAATAACTATATACTGACCCCTGTTGTATAAAATTGTACGCTTTGTCAATTCTCATATGATGAATATTTAAAATAGTAACCAATATTATTTAAAAAGTTGGTAGAAATCAGTTTCTTTCACACAATTTAAAAAACGTAATTTTCCGTGTATCCATTTCAATTTAAATCTGTGTTATAATCTATACATCTTTATTAGATCTGCATCAAGTAATGCTGTGTTTCTCCATTGCCAGCTTAAAAAGTCAGATTTAATGGGTTTTTTTAAGAAATGGCATGTACAGATTGTTTTAAAATTCATTTAGATATTATTTAATGTGTAGAAATATTATTATTATTAACATTCTTTTTTTTAATTTTACGTCTCAACAGGCCCAATTACAGAAGCGAAACACATCTCATAACACCCGGGCTTGGGTTATTCACATAGATTAATTGTTTCCTCACCGGGAATCGAACCCGGAACCCTCAGTGTTAGAAACCAGTGTCATGCCCACTGTACTACGAGGGCCGCTTTATTCGAGTAACTTTAATACAAGATATATCGAAATTTTAATTTTCTCATGTCGGTTTTATTTTTTCTGCAAGCTATTATATTATTGACATTTAATTTTTAGATTAGAATATAAATGATTGGAAATGTGTTAAAGTTGAAAATATCCACGGTGACGGATCATCTATGTTATGATTGCTTCAAAAACCAGTATACAGTTTTGCCATTACCAGTTTAAAAAAATTACCAAACCAAAAAATAACAAGCAAAGGACGATAGCTAATCGCAGACACCAATAGCCGCGCAGTGGCCACCGATAGCAGCGCAATAGGCAATACCGGCCGTGCAGCGGCTAGTACAGCTGCCCTTAGCAAGCTTGCTTAACTGCTACACACGAGCCATCGTAAGATGGCATTTTTGACAGATCGTAATAGTGTTGTGACACACTTAAAATCATTAACAAAATAATTCAGTCGAAAAAAAAATTCGTCGCACGGTGTGAGTTGAGAATCTTTGTACATAATGTTTCAATCTGATTCATCCCCATTACTATCACTCTCCATTGAACTATCGTCGCTGCTATCATTTCCTAAATTAATTATAATATTATCTAAAATATTATCGATTCTAATATCTCTTTCGTAATCTTCCTTTATTCGTCGCACGGTTCTATTTACTACATTAGCCCAGTCTGTTTGAGTTGTACGTTGACAAGCTTCTTCTAATAATTTTAACATTTTTGGAAATGGAGGTTCTGTATTATGCCTTGCTGCATATCCCTTGATTTGAGCCCATATCAATTCAATTGCGTTGTATTCGCAATGGTAAGGCAGTAATCGTATTACTTGGTGCCCATATTCCGATGCGATTTCATCAATGACGTACCTTGATTTTGCCGGCTTATTTTGTTTTAATAATTGAAGTAACTCCGCTTTCAACATGTCCATATTTGCATCTATGCCATTTTTTTGAAGCCACGCAACGATATCAGCTTTCTTTTGGGACTGAGCAGGCGGCTTATCGATCTTCATCGAGTGGTACGGGGCATTGTCCATTATTATTATCCATTAGATAGTTCGGGAAGGCTACACAACATTGTGGTAAACCACTCCGTAAACTTTTCTCCGTTCATTTTTTCAGATATTTAATCTCCCATATGATGGCTCAGATAAAACATTATTTATTTTAATTTCTACTTTAAAATATTAAAATATCACATAAAAGGATTCATTCATTTGGCACATTTAAAAATACTTATGTATTTTTACTTCCTCGCCTCTTCGAGGCAGGACATTTATATTAATTCCATCAATATAGCGGCCACTCTATAATGGTCCGCGGCGCTTCGCGCGGTTTTTTAATGATTTTATCCTCATCGCGTGAGCTTTCCTGTATATCCAAACCACGAAACATGAATTTTATTCAATATTACATTTACAAATGTCTTATCTAGTTCTTAAATATTTCATTCTTAAGATATCTCATTAAATATTTCATCAAACTTAAATATTTCATTGTTTTGTAGCCGTTTTCTTTGCCCTCTAATAAAGCCATAGAAAAAAATCATATTTAGAGGGCACAATCGATCTGTCGGATTTGTTGTGTTATTTTGGATACTTATTCTGCGTATTCTACGCATATTATACAGGCAATCAATATCCTATAACATTTTGAACCATTTCGTTCATTCCATATTTAATGTTGATGGACATCACTACTCTGGCGTTCGCGCAATAAAGTATAGCATTTGTCCTCCAATGTTTAGCTGTCGTTAATTACGAAACTTCATGTAAGTCTAAACGTCAAAAGTGCCATCATAGAGTGGCCGTACTGTAGTATATTTTTATTTCAGTATCACTTGTTGATTTTTTAAGTTAATTGAATCAAATGAATTTTTCAAATCTGCTCAATTTAATGGTCCACCCTTTCTTTACAATAGCGGTCAAGAAGTGATTGTTACATTATTCTGCTATTTTTAGAATAACCCCATCAATTGTTAATTGTTAATTGTAAATCTGTTAACGTTTCTTTTTTAGTTTTTTAATGGACACTACTATGGATCGTTGATTCGGTTTTTATTTCTCAATGATAGAACAAATATTGTGGAGTCTTCAAGTAATAAAATGCTTGTGTATTACTTTTCACGTATGAGTCCTGGATTCAAACAGTTCAAAGCGAGATACACTTCCGACGATCCTTCAGGTAATTATCTGCATACTTAGCAACTTCATCATATTTTTTGAGAAATGGTTATCTAAATAACTATACCTCGATAGCCTACGAGCATAAATTATTTTAAAACTCGTTTTAGCATATAATATGTATAATAAGGTATCGGTGTATTTCAACACGCTCCTTCAATTTTTTTTTATTAATTTACATACAGAAACAATTTGTTTGTTGGCAACATATACGTCAAAATTAAATTGGTGGGGGTGTAGAAATTTTTTTAATGTTGCATCAGACATATGATTCTCAAATATAATTTGATTTTACAGTGTGTGATGGAAAATTGGCTGGAAACGAGGGATCCATTTTGCCACCAACACCAGTACAAAATATGACAACATATTACTGTGAGTATAATTACGAGCCACTTGCTGATGAGCCTTTTGTGGGAAAAACATTAGCGCTGACATTCAAAAATCTGGTGATTGGCGAGAGAACCTCGTATCTTTGCAGACTCTCATCTAGAATAACTATTAGTGCAGGTAAAAAAATATTAAGTCATTATTTTTCAATTTGATAAAATAATATATATTTCATCCACATATGTTAATTTCATTTATTAAGTACATATGTGTGTATTTGATTGTATTTCTAGAATAGTAATCATACTCTTAAACATGCTTTTTTTACTTCTTGAAAAATGATTTTGTGGTTACATTTTTAAAGTCTGAGCGGACAGCGGTCTATCCGCTCAAGTAATTAAAATATTTTCCGGCGTTAGTATAAATAAAGTCTTGCTAATAAGTCGGGCAAGTGCCTAGAACGACGCCTTGCAGTGTTCCAAACCTTCTTCGGCAGGGTTGCCAAAGCAGTACTACTCGCAAACCATTCGCGCAACAATCAGTAATGATAATAAATTATTCCAATTTGCAGAATCAATAGGGATACTCACTGACCTGTGTGGAAATTACACTGAACCTGTAGTTGTTCTATCGCCAATAGCAAAAACCACACTCAAGGTTTGTCTATTAGTTTTCTTGTGAAACATTATTTTTTTATAAAATATGTAGGTATATTTTTAACATGTAAATGTTGTTCAATTCAAATTAAATTCGAACAGCGGACAATTTTCTGAAATATGACGTTAATGTGGGATCTTTCGACATTTTTGCTGACAAAAAATTCAAAATATATATGCATAATTTAGGAAGATAAAATCCCTCAAGAGAAATTTACTAAAAACATTGGTGATTGTTCAATATAAAATGAAAAAGATAGATCAATTGGGCAAATAACAAATCGCAATGAATTGCGTATAAAATAATTATTTTGGGAAAAACAGGAAATGATACAATATTTACTTGGGTAAAAGAAAAGTATAATGGTACCGTGATGGAATCTAAAATAATTCAGTTATTGCAGGAAACTGATGTGAAAAAGCAAGGAAATTTTGTATTTTATAGTTTAAGAAATTTTATATTTGGTAAACTATCTAAATTCTCAAACTCTTTTTTATTTATCCATTACCATATCCATTAAATAATGGATTTTTTTTTTAAATTTAATTGGTTATAGATTAGATTTGGTGTTGAGGGACACACAGTTTGTTAGTTTTCTCAAATTAATAATTATGTCCATCTACAAAGTCAACGCTATAAACGTAAAAAAATAATAAACAGTTATTTTCTTATAATTGATAAATTCCTTTAATCGTTATGTGCTTTATTTTTTAGATCATTCAAACACTGAAGGTAATACATTTCCACCTTGATTACAAAGTACACCCCTGTGGTGGCATTGTACAAAATTTTGACGATCCCGATTTACTTAAACTACCTGAAAACTACACTGGGGCCATAAGCTGTGCCTGGTCCTTTACTGCAGCGCCAGGACAAACTTTTCAGGTATTTTTTATTAGTAGTTAGAATTAATGTTAATAAGAATAAGTAACGAAGAATCGTGTACCTCTCTATAAAGCCACTCTGTATATGGTATATATTTGCTGTAACGGACAGGATGAATGATGGCCCTGAAAAGGCATTGTCGAGTTTCATGGCTCGCTGCGGTCGCCGATCAAGGCGGACCTGTGACGTCATCTTATTCACGGGCGACCGGGCATGCGTCATCACCACCCTGAGGACCGTAAAGACGGTGCCTACGCCTTGATAAATTTGTGAATAAATTTATGTATGAAAATTTATAAAAATAAAATGGTTGTGACATGTTTTTAATTATTACATATTATTGTAAGAACCTAAATATTTACATATATTTATGTATTTTGTCACATGTTTATTTTTAATAAACGAGAAAATCGCTGTTGCGATAGACCGGGGTGGTGAGTGTAGCCAACTGTATGGCGTAAAGACAGATTTGAGAAATATTGTTGAATATTTCCGAGTGACGGTTAACTGTATGGCGGAAAGACAGATACAGGAAATATTATTTCTTACAGCTAACTGTATGGCCTGACAGACAGAATTATGAAATATTGTTTAATATTTCAACATATGTATCCGAGGACAGAGACTTGGTATGCGAAGGAAAATCGGGTTGCAGACCGATTGATTCCGAAAAGTCGCGAAGCTTTGTCTTGTCAGATCTCGGAGAAATCTACAGCTAACTGAGTATTTTATAGGCCTAGCGACAGGGCTTATCACTGATAAAGTCCCGGGCGCAACAGCCACCGAAGAACGGCATTTGTACTGACAAATACGAGAGTTTTCGACCAAAAACCGATTTTCTTATATTTACGAAAAACGGGAGTTTTTTCAATGAAATTGGTATCAAACCATAATATTTTTGCTAAACAAAGTCATTTAGACTAAAATCTGAAAGAAAGTCATGCAAATAAAAAAGTAAAATTTTTCAAATTTTTAACGTAACCGCTACCAGCAGTGATCCGATGACTATAAGGGTCATTTTTCAGTCAAACTTCAAAACTGTCCTACGAACGCTACAGCGGTCGGATCGACTTGAAACCTTTTTTATTGTATTCTTTATGTGAAAATCTATCTATTTTACATATTTTTACATGCCTACATTATCAGGGGGGCACCTGAAAAATAAATGAAAATAATTTTTTTGCGACCCACTTTGAAATATTTATATGTGACTGAAATTTTATTGTATATGACTGAGACTGATATCAAAAGTTACGCCCGTGTGGGTTCTTTGTTAATTGTACTAGCAAAAATGTATAAGCCATAGTTTATGATTTTGACAAATTTAATTGTGAATTTTTTCTGAGCAAATACCGCTGCGATCGGTATATATTTTTCAATAATAAAAACTTCGGTCTTGCGGGTCCAGGCAATTACGTCATACTATAAGCAAGACATAGTACCATGTAAATGACGTAATTAAAACCCCGGTGGGGTGGCGTAATAATTCTAAAAAATTTTGAATTCTGTAAATAAAACTTTCCAAGTCGTTTTTTAGACATTCTCGCGTGCGCGAACGCTGAATAAAAACTCCTATGATTGGCTCCCGGAAATAAGTCCGGAGGTATTGTCTTTCTGTATAAATTAAACTTCTGTCGGCGTACAGATTCATTCCGTTCTGTGCTTTTTATGCCGTCTGGATCACTTCACCTGACTTTTATTCATCACCTCTGCTCTACCTACTGCTTTTGGATTTGGATTCTCTACTGGACTATTGCAACCGGACAATTCACTTTTTGTGAATTTTAGATCAACCACTGTCAGCGGGTTTTACAATTACCGCTGTGCAGTTTTGGTCTGTTCTGTGAGTCGAGTACGGGAGACCTGCGTATCCTTTATTTGTGTATTCTGTATGGAACATTTACTATAACAATTCACATTCATATTTCTGTGAACAATCAATAGTAAACTAGAAAGTAAACCTCCAAGGGTGACCTACCAATCATCTTTACAGACAAACAAAGGGTTTCCATTGGAAATTTTTCAATTTAGAAATTTAAATAAAAACAAACAAATAAGTTTATTGTATTTACAATATTTTTTGAGAATGTTCTAATTTATAACAACTAGATAAATCGTAAATGTCTTACAGAAACGAAGCTATTTATATGGGAAAGTATGTATGGAAGTCTTTTTTGGGCGTTTACAGGGCTTATGGCAATAGCCATGTGATTGTATTGATTAAAGTGAGATACATAAATACCATAATTGATAAGTGAGGGCAGACTCACTGCTTACCCAGAACCGTTTTATAAGCGACAGCTCTTATATCTGTCCTACTCATTCGCCGGCAGGTTGGCATTTTTTAATGCTAAAGGCAACCGTGCAACCTAGCATTGCAAAGCAGAGCTGCCAACCAAAATTTTCCCCCATTATCCTGACAGTTCATTTCTTTATTTCTTCAAAATAAAAACATAGACCACATACATTTAAATATAGTAGGCATAAAACAATTGTTAAATGATATAAACACAAAATAAATAGGATACAAGGGATACTCAGGATTTTACGGATACGGAGCAAACAGGCTGGGACATTTGAAGGAATAAGAAAAGAACACACCCTTTTGGGTTAAACAGACAACACAAAAATAAGTACATTGAAATATGGACTTACACACATGCACCACTGCCAGCACATACGATCAAAAGCAGAACAAGACGAATCAATAAATCAAGAATACCAGTAATGACGGCCCGTCAGTAGGATTACCTACTGACGGGCCGTCTGCGACAAGACGGAAGTGCAGAAATTTGGAGATTAGACCTTTCATTTTCATCTCTGGACTCTTTTCTTGATTTTCCTCTTTGTTTTGGACTTCCATATATGTATGTATTATATTGTAATACATATGAGAGATTAAAATATACATTTTACTAATGAGGGATTTTTTTTTTTTGTAGATATCATCAGCTCACACCATATTTAGCTCCCAATCATGTGAGAATGAATATTTGTCAATAAAGAATGGTCGCTTCCCATCAAGTGCTTTAATGACAAAAATGTGCTACAGTAGATCTCCACCAGAAACACTACACTCGCAGGGAAGATACCTTTGGATAGAATATCACTCAGATAATTATTCATCATCTACACATTTGGATATCAAAATTGAAACGGATGCTCTAGGTATGTTTAATTATACTTCAGATTCCCTATTTATTGTGACAGATGCACCAGGTATGCATGGAAATGAGAAAATACATGCGATTTTCTACTTTGAAGCCAATAAGTACAAAGATATATAGAAGATGTTGATTGAAGATGAGTGAGGTTGTTCAGTGGGTACCCAGAAATTTTTGTCATGAGAATTGCATTAAAAAATTTAGGATCATTCTTGTATATTCTCACATTTAACAGTACTGGTATCGGCACAAGCCGATGATCCAAAACCACGAAATTAGATATTTAAATGGAGTCTCAATGAATGGATTGGCTACTTACCTCAGAACAGGTATTTTTATGTACCTAGCGTGCAGGGGAACATTGCAGCATGATTTTTACGTAACCAATGGTTTGGAAAAAAAATCAACATATATTTCGTAATATTTCTATCACAATTGTTATCATAGCATTCATATTCTGATATATCATAAAAATCTGTAGCATAAATTTTGATTTCTATTTTTTTTCCAAAATGTATACTTTTACGAAAAAGTCATGCTTCAATGTTCCCCCTGCATGCGCCTGCTAGCAAGGTAGATAGCGATAAAGGCCTGCATACAAAAAATTACTCATTGTATTTGTTGCTATCTTATTCTTAAACTCTGCAAATATTCTTCCCATTAATTATGTTTTGGTACAAGCTGTTATAAAAACTTTTTGGCTAATAAATGCCGATTTATCAGCAATGAAACTGAACTGAATAAGACTTTGGAGACGCTGAGTACTTATTCTCTCACATGCTAAGACAGTGCTCTGCCATCTTAGTTCCTCCCGCAGTACACTGTTTTCCCGGAGGCTTGCTTGGGGGCGGGGGGGGGGGAGAACAAGAAGCATGACTTTTATTTAAACATATGTGTATTTGGAAAAAAAACAAAATTAAATATTTATCTGGCAAAATAATATTAAATATTATAATCTGAAGAATCTGTTAATTATTGTGAATGGAATATTATGATACATATCTGTTACTTCTGTTTCTTTTCAAAATACGTGCTTAAGAAAAATTCATGCTTCTTGTTGTCATTGCACGCCATTCCAAATCGTCATATAAGTAATACAGATTTTAATTGAATTTAATGTATTAATATGAATAGGTATCTACATATCAACTTTCGTTTTAATGATTTTTCTAAATAAAAAATGTAAAATATTCATATTTATCCGACTTAATCGGTCGGATGCCGGCCGTAACGCGGAATGTACCCTGTCTGTCGCGCATGATTGCTGTTTTTTAGACATTTTTTTGTGATGGTTATATTCGTGTAAAAATCGACAATAATCGCTAAGAAGTTGCAGTTTCTGGTTTCTTAATATACAGACTTCAATAATTACTTATATTTCAATAATTACTTGTACAATGATTACTATATTAATTAATTATGAAAATAATTAGCGAAATTTACTGTCAGAAATGTACGCACGTTTTTATCAAATAAAACCATGGAAGCAATTACACTAAAGATATTGCATTTCAATATTTTTATTCTAAATATATCAAAGAATATAAAAATATTTAATTTTTACACTTTTTTATTAAAAATACACTTTTTTTAACAGATAAATAAAACAATTAATGTGTCGTTAGAAGACGACATTTGGAATGATTTTTTGTCCAGTTTGCGTGGCAAATGAGGTTACTTGACAAATAGAACTCGTTCATTCATTAAAAAACTTAAGATACAACCAATGATAAGCATTAAAAACCCATAATCGCAAGTAAAATAGGCCAAATTCGCACACATGTCAAATAAAACCATGGAAGCAATTACACTAAAGATATTGCATTTCAATATTTTTATTCTAAATATATCAAAGAATATAAAAATATTTAATTTTTACACTTTTTTATTAAAAATACACTTTTTTTAACAGATAAATAAAACAATTAATGTGTCGTTAGAAGACGACATTTGGAATGATTTTTTGTCCAGTTTGCGTGGCAAATGAGGTTACTTGACAAATAGAACTCGTTCATTCATTAAAAAACTTAAGATACAACCAATGATAAGCATTAAAAACCCATAATCACAAGTAAAATAGGCCAAATTCGCACACATGTCAAATAAAACCATGGAAGCAATTACACTAAAGATATTGCATTTCAATATTTTTATTCTAAATATATCAAAGAATATAAAAATATTTAATTTTTACACTTTTTTATTAAAAGTACACTTTTTTTAACAGATAAATAAAACGATTAATGTGTGGTTAGAAGACGACATTTGGAATGATTTTTTGTCCGGTTTGCGTGGCAAATGAGGTTACTTGACAAATAGAACTCGTTCATTCATTAAAAAACTTAAGATACAACCAATGATAAGCATTAAAAACCCATAATCGCAGGTAAAATAGGCCAAATTCGCACACATGTCTAGGGAGCGCAGATCTGCGCTCCGGCACATAGAAGGTACAAAAGCTCCGGCACGTAGAGGGTACAAAAGTGCAGATCTGCGCTCTGGTACCCGACCGATTAAAAATCGAAAAAGTCAATATGTATACTGAGTTTACAACACCGGAATGTGTATTTAAATTTTGGTACCTTTTGGGAAAGGTTAAATAAAATAATCTTCAAAAAATATAAATATGTCTGAACGCAGAAGACATAAAAAATGTAAATACATACAAAAAATGTGCATGCATTCAAGAGTTTTGTATTAATGTCTGTATTATTTTGACACATAAAAATGTATGATTTCAGGCTGTGGGGGTATTTTAACAAGTCTAACTCGAGTTTTCCACTCTCCTAATTTCCCCAAGAGTTACGGAGAGAATCAAGAATGTTCCTGGGAAATACGTGCCGATTTAGGATATAAGATTTCACTTTCTTTTGAGCAGCGTTTCTTCCTGGAAGACTCAAAAAATTGTACAAAAGATTTTATTGAGGTAATTATTCTCCTCTGATGCACTGAAGAGAAAAAAGCTACTCTTGACTAACCGCTGTGATCATTTTTGATGATTGTACTGTGATGATTAAAAATTGTGAGAGTGATCACCACTTTATGATAATATCACGATTCATTATTAAATAATTATTATCTAAATTAACAAAAAACTAGCATCCAAGTAGTATTCAATCAAGCTTTTCTATAATTATGTTAGAAAAAAAATTCTGCAGCATCCTTTCCAGTAAATAAAAATTTAATCAAATGATGAACCACTATCAAATTATATAAACTATTTAATAAAATAAATATTGTAGCTATTAATATCTTCTGACAAGATTCAAGAATCAATTTATTTAAATTATATCTATAAGTCACAGTCACTTCTAGTGGAATATCCACCATTCTTAAAGTTATATAATGGAACTCTTAAATGTCATAAAACTTGTTTATTTTGTGTTCCGTCTCGACGCCTGGAATCCATTATGAGAGAACAGCCTGCTGTTTCGGCACTTATTCACGCGTTCCTACCCCCTCTGATTCCCTGTTTGCGACAATTTACTCCCGCTGGTATCCCTGTTTCCGGTTGCGTCGCGCAACGGTTTTTTCTTTCATATGACGTCGCTGCTTCGCGCCATTTGCACGCGTTTAGACACGCCAACTTTTGTTGTGATTTTTTTGTGTTTCTATTGCAATCTACCCCCTTAATTTTGATCCCTAGTTAACAAACATTAGACTATACAAATTTTTAACATAGTGCGACAGGACGTTGATATTTTAGTGTAAATCCCGTGAATTTCGTCAAACGTCAAATTTGTTAACAAGATGGCGGACGAGCAAGCTCGTTCGCCGGTATCCTCGAATGACGGATCTTCTTTCGAAGAACCGAGTCGAAAGAGACGCCGCGTAGCATACGACCCGCGTGTAGACCACCTGCTAAAACAGGTGACTGCTCTGACGGAGGCCTTGTTAGCAGGCGGCGCGGCTCCCGCATCAACAACGCCGCCAACGCCGGAAGCCGCGAGCGAGCCCAGCGTGGAGGACGCGAATGCGTCCGTTATTCAGCCGCCGCCGAGCCTCAGAAGGGCGAAGAATACGCTGGAGTTCGGCAAGCTCAGCACGGTCGTGAAGGAGCCGCCAGTACCGAGAGCGAACCCGAAGCGGATCTAACAGACCTCGAAGTTGCAACACTTCGATTCCGACTAGTGGTCAGGCGTCCGCTATGCGGAAACGCAGAGAACCTACGCGGCGACTCCCACATCTGTGGAATTGTCGGTGAACGACGACTTGAGAAGGATCGATAACGCGCCGACCCAAACTGGCTTGCTGAAAAGATCGCTCGCCGCGCTTTCAAACGCCTTGCTCGCCCAGAGGGAGACCCTAAGATGCGGGATGCAATTGCTGGTGAATTGGATCTCTTCGAGCGGATTCAGTCGATGTTCACCAGCGATGCTCCGTACAATAAGGTTTCGGACGACATCCTGCAGATTGTGTGCGGCAGACGGGCAGAGTGTATACTGAACCGGCGAAAGGCCATATTGGAGGGCTTCAAAGACCCTTTCGTGCGAGAAGGTGCGGCCAAAATCCCTCCAAGCTCGGGATACTTGTTCAATAGGGAAGAGCTATCGGCGTATATCCTAAAGAACGGGGGGCCAGGAGAAGGTGATGGTCTCGCCCGCAACCCGAAACCTGGCCCAACCGTCAACATCTCAGCCCCAGCCGTCAACTTCTCGTCGAGCTCCGAACCAGGGATACCTCCAGTCCCGTAAGCCCTTTCTGACGGAGCCGAGGCACAGGGAGCGAGGCTCAGGGAACCCGAACAGGAGACCTAACCGGAAGGCAGACCACGGCCGAAAACCCGCTGGTGACCGTAGCCGCAGAGGTAGAAGATGACGCGAGGCTGAACAACCAGTTCTGGGGAGGACGCTTGAGGAGGTTCCAAAGCACGTGGAAGGAGTTCGGGGCACCACCTATAGTGCTGAGAATCCTCAAGGGCGCGAGAATCCCCTTTGTGGCCAAACCTCCGTTAGTCTTCCCCACCAGGCAGCTGTTGAGCAGCTTCAGCACGAAGGAGTCTCGAGACATGTCGAGTCACATTCAGGCCCTGAAGATGTCAGGCGTGCTGGAAAGAGCAGATCATTCTCCGAGCTTCATCTCAAATCTGTTTCTAACTCCGAAGTCGGACAACTCCCTAAGGCCGATATTCAACCTGAAGGCGTTGAATGCCTTTGTGGAGGCGAAACCCTTCAAGCTGTTCAACCACCTTCGGGTCTCAGACTTCCTCCAGCCCAAAGATTGGTTGGTGAAGATCGACCTAACCCAGGCATACTTTCACCTACCAATAGCGGAATCGCACCGAAAGTTCCTGAGACTATACTACCAAGGGAACTTCTCCAGATGACCTGCCTGCCCTTTGGCATGTCATCAGCCCCGAGAATGTTCGCAACGCTGTCAAACTGGCTAGCGGGACTCTTGCGGAAGAGAGGAATAAGGACCGTAGTCTACCTGGACGACTACCTTCTGGCCAATCAGTCAAGGGACCTGCTAGCGACCCAGGCAGTAGAGACGGTCAATCTGTTCCAGCATCTGGGTTGGTGCATCAACCGCGACAAGTGTGTCCTTAAACCTACCCAAAAGCTGGAGTTTCTGGGCATAACTTGGGACACCGAAGCCAACCAGAAATCCCTCTCGGACCGCAAGTGCTCTGGCCTTCGCCAAGTACTGCGCCGCCCGATCGAGGCCGGCAGGTGCTCCCCCACGCAGGTTCTAGGCCTCTTGGGGAGACTCAACTTCGCAAACTTCGCCACCCCTCGGGGTCGTTTGCATTGCCGAAGACTGCAGAGATTCAGCCGCCAGCTGCAGAGGCACGAGCCATCCAGACAAGTGGAGCTTCCTGCCGCGGTTCGGCAAGACCTAGAGTGGTGGTTGGAGGCCGTAGGGGAGTCCTGCCCAATACACGAGGCTCCCTTCTCCCACTTCCTGACTACCGACGCAGCGGACGCAGGTTGGGGCGGCCAGGTGGACGACAAGACGATATCAGGCCAGTGGTCCCCAGAGCAGATGCGGTGGCATTCCAACCAGAAAGAAGCCTTCGCTGTTTACGCAGTGATCAGGGATCACGCTTACCTGCTAAGAGGAACGAAGACCCTACTGCAGACAGAAAACAAGACAGTAGTGACTTACATCAACAAGGAGGGGGGGGACAAGATCAGTGGGCCTTCTGAAGATAACTCGAGACCTCCTAGAGTTTATCGACCAGCAGGAAATATCTCTGACAGCGCAGTACATTCCAGGGAGATACAACGGGATTGCGGACCGACTCTCTCGGGGGACACCACTCCCGGAATGGCACCTCCTGGAACCAGCGACAGAGGAAATATTCCGAATATGGGGACGTCCTCAGATCGACCTCTTCGCATCGGCCACCGCCCATGTGGTGCCAAACTACGTGTCGCTAGACTCAACCGATTGCTCGGCCTCCTATCTCAACGCATTCAGGCAGCATTGGGATTACGAGCTGGCCTGGGTATTTCCGCCGCCGAATCTCGTCCCAAGAGTACTGGCGCACTTGAACCTGGCAAGAGGCACCTTTCTCCTAGTTGTGCCAAGATGGGAGAAGACATTCTGGAGGGCCGATCTCAAACAACGAGCACAGGGAGGGCCAATAAGCGTAAGAGATCTGAAGAGCGTCCTGATCGATACGTCGACAGGGTTTCCCCCACCGAGGGTGTCGGACCTCCAACTGGAAGTTTGGAGACTAGCAGTGGGTGGGAACAGGCTATAGCGGATTGGAGCCAGGAGGAACAGCAGCTGTTCAGATCTGGCTGGAGAGGCTCAACGCTGAACACCTACAAGCCGGCCTGGGATAGGTGGCAGCGATGGTGTACCACGCATTCTGTCCAACCTCATAACCCTCCCCCTGCAACAGTGGCAAGATATCTGGCCAACCTGTTCATCCACGAAGGGCTAGCCCCTCGAACAATATTGGTCCACCAATCGGCAATCGTATCCTTCTATGGCCCAGCTCTTGATGCAGATAAGATTAGCTCGAACTTCCTCGTCAGGCACGTCCTTAAAGCCATCTCGGTTTCTGGTGGATGCACTGAGAGACTCCCGATCTGGACCCCCCGAGTAGTGGGGGAGTGGCTACGTGAAAACCCGCCAAGGAACAGCCGGTATGACGTGTCAAGGAGGACGGCCATACTACTCATCATGGCATCTGGGCGAAGAGTCCAAGATCTGACACTTCTCAGAGTCACCCCGGACCGATTGATCGACAAAGGAGACTCCACCACGCTATGGCCAGCCGTTGGAGCGAAGACTGACACGGCAAGACACAAACAATCGGGATGGAGGTTGAGCGCATCGGATGAAAGGAACATCAACCCCTTGTTTTGGATCCGAAAGCTGGTCTCACTCTCACAGCCGAGACGAAAGCCGGACATGAAGGAACTATTTGTGGCGACGGCAGGTGAAGTAAAGCCAGCTTCACGGACAATGATAGGTGGTTGGATCAAGTCAATCCTAAGAGAGGCTGGAGTGGAAGCAACGCCAGGAAGTGTTCGTTCTGCTGTGGCTTCGTTGAATTGGCTGGAAAACTACCCGATAGAGGAGATCGTGTCAAGGGGAAACTGGCAGAGTGAAATCACCTTCCGAAAATTCTACCAAAGAGAGATAGTAGATAACCCCAAGCAACAATGCCCCCAGAGCTCATTAGCGCCTCTCTTTACGCCAATATAGGCAGTCACATATAACGTCGAACCACTAGGTCACCAGGTGATAACAAACAGATCTCTCATAATGGATTCCAGGCGTCGAGACGGAACACAAAATAAAAGAATTTTACCTTCCATTAAAATTCCTATTTTGTTTCCCTCGACGCCTGGAATCCAGGTAATCCCTACCTGGTGCATTATGAGTCATATGAAAGAAAAAAACCGTTGCGCGACGCAACCGGAAACAGGGATACCAGCGGGAGTAAATTGTCGCAAACAGGGAATCAGAGGGGGTAGGAACGCGTGAATAAGTGCCGAAACAGCAGGCTGTTCTCTCATAATGGATTCCAGGCGTCGAGGGAAACAAAATAGGAATTTTAATGGAAGGTAAAATTCTTTTATTATTGATAAATTACTAACAAAATTGACATATGTTACTCTGTAAAAATCGCAAATTCTACTGCGGGAAAAGATTCCATCCCGACAA
Source organism: Agrypnia vestita (assembly GCA_016648135.1). NCBI lineage: Eukaryota > Metazoa > Arthropoda > Insecta > Trichoptera > Phryganeidae > Agrypnia > Agrypnia vestita. The sequence goes on along the minus strand of JADDOH010014084.1, from coordinate 759 downwards.
ACTATCCTGTTGAAAAGAGACATTAGCAGTTTGTTAGCAGAGAAGAAGTGAACTTACTTTTATACGATTTTCATGAGGCATAGAGAATCATGTGCAATTTCATTTCGAGTTAACGGGATTCCGCATAGTTTGAAATATTTTTTTTGGGTCTCCTGTATTTCGAATTAATGAGGTTCTACTGTACTACAGGCTACATTTAGACAAATTTTGTGTTCTAAGAACTGTTATTTTATGTTTATCTTATGCTTCATTCGAAATGTGTACAGATAATTCTAATGACAGTAAATGTTGATATTTTATCAATGCAAACTACCTCTATTTATTGAAATAAATTTATTTTAAAATCAGTCCTTTTTATGTTAAATCTACCTCATTGAAATAATTTATCATCACAAATATGTGTTTTCGCTCATAAATTTATTTCACTTAACATGAATGGCATTAAAAAATCGTATGAACAATCAAAATAACCTATTAATAATAAAAATTATTATTTGTTACAGATATTTGACTATGTGGCTGGAGAATGGACATCATTAGACAAGAGATGCGGCCGAGTTAAGCCTGGAAATTATTTTTCTTCAACTAATCGGTTGAAAGTGCTTTTTAGATCTGATGTTTCTGTTAACGGCGATGGTTTTCAGGTACCATACTATCATTTTATATCTCTAAAACATGTCTATATGTATAATATTTTAGAAGAAGGCAATCACCATAAAAAATTTATTTATTTATTTATTTATTTATTTATTCATACGC